>PVJD01000252.1:0-114825 GCA_004026545.1 Mormoops blainvillei
GAACCAGCTCAGTGGGGAGGTCTGGGCTGGCAAGAGCTGAGGGTCATCTGCTGTCTTCTCACTGCCCTTCGAGAAGCAAGCCAGTGAGGGGGAAAGGATTTCCCCTCCAGCCAGACATCAAAAGGTCCCAGTGAGGGGCTCCCTGGGCCGGGAGGCTGTTCGCATGGGATATTAACCAAACGCACTTTACCCCTGTGTCTGTCAGGGGTGCTTGTGTCTTTGACGCAGCTTCATTCTTGGGACTTAATTAAAACCCAGTTCCCTCTTTTATTCAATTTATGAGGCCTAGCCGGCAGGATTAAGTGATTACAGACAAAAAGCCCCATTTGTGAAACACTCCTAAACTCAAGCTGTTACGCTGCTTACTTGTACTCCATTAAATTAATAAGGAATGAACCGGCTGATCCATTATGAATAAAGCAGCGGGGCGTCTCTGCCCGGGTTCATACTTCCTGCTCCCTCCTCAGAGAACATTTGTGCCAAATGATTATGTTCATATTCATTCAATTGGAATTCTCTAAAAGTGCATAAATTACTCTAAAGACACAGAGTTTATCTTAGACATTAACTACGAAGGGTGAATTAATAAGACTATTATAAAACCATTAGCATTCAGTGTGTTTACCTACAACTGCAGTGTACCTGAACCAAATTCAGCCCACATTTACCATTTGTGTTCGGTGATCAGCTAGTTTATTTTAGCCCGCAGTTCATTTAAACTCATAACACATCCTTGAATGTCCAATTTTTCTGTTAGCTTCTTTTTTTCAGGGGTTCTCTCAGTTGGAAATTGACTTTTGTTATTTCCCGATTCAACCACAAACCTCTATCCAGCAATTATTATGCCCAAATGTTTCCAATACTTGGTTGTTTAACTCCATAAGATAGGAACCAAGAGGCTAACGTTAATCAGATGAAATGTGAGTTCACACGTCGAGGTCCAGTAAAGTCAGTTTTCTTGGGCGTGTGGGGGACACAACTGGGGAGAGGGGCAGTCAAGGATTTGTAGTTGACCACAAGCCCAGGCCTCTTTGAGAGGGTAGTAGATCTTTGTACAAGTCAAGTCTTGCTTCGATCCAGGGCTTTCCAGCCTAGAAGCTCTTGGCACATTGGCCTAGGTCATTCTTCGTCGTAGGGCTGCCTTGTGTGTTGCAGCGTGGTCAGCAGCCTCCTCAGTCCTGGTCACCAGGCACAGGGAGCAGCGCTTGCTATCTCCCGAACCGCCGTGACAACCAAAATTGTTTCCAAATATCGCCAAGTATCCTTTGGGGATGAGAGGCTAAAATAGTCTCTATTTGAGAGCCACAGCCTTAATTTATCACTGGAAGTGAGGAGCCATGTCATCTACTTAGGACTTTGTTTTCTTATTATAATATGAAAGAAGGTGGGCGCTAAAGGATCCCTGCTACCCTGTGGAAGATAAACCTTCTTGCCAAGAGTGGCTTCTCTGTCCTTCTTCTGCTGGGGACACAACAGCTTGGAAACCTATAGGTAAACCACTCTGTGCTCTAAAACCAGTCTCCTTCCTCCTCCCTCATCCTTTCCCCTGGCCCCAAATTTATTTCTCATTCCAGCGTTGAGTGGTGAAACAGAAGCCATCAGGAGAGAATTTCCACCTGCATTTGCACCCATTCTGCCCTCCTCCTAGTAGGGTAATCAGAATCCAAGTGTACATTCATTCTAAATTCTGAATTCTTTGTCATCCCCCAAATGGAGTCACAGAGGAGATTCTTCCAAACAAGGGCTTAGGAGCTGTATCTTCTTTGCTTAGTATTCATTCATCCTCTCCCCCCACCCCACCTCTCACCCCCTCCCTCCTTGTCTCTCTCTCTCCCCTCTCACCACAGACACACACTTTTTTAAAAGGTGTCTCTGCTCTGGAGGTCCCACAGCTGTCAGGAGGGAACTCAAGCACCCTAAAATCCAGGCCACCTCACCTTCAGAGTGGTGTGAGCTCTGCCTTTTGCAACAACAAAATCCATGCTGCCGACACAGTCACATATTCCAGCTCCTGTTCCCGTGCCCTGGGCTCTTCGGAATCAGGCAGCTGTGGTTTCGAGCCGAGCTTACAGGGGGAAGGTGCAGTGCACAGGAGCAGGTGCGGACGTGCAGGCTGACTGAGAGCACGTGGACATTCCCCTCTGACAGCTTCTATCTGCTCTCTCAAAGCTGACGTTTAGTCTGTTACCCGGCAGTGCTATCCTTGTTTTAGGCACAGAAGCTCAGTTAAAGAGGGAGACACAAGTCTGCTCACTCAGTGACACACCACACATCTAGTGAGAGGGGAGATGAGGTAGCGTCCCGACGGCCTGAGACCCAGTCCTTTGACTCTCTGACCTCCGCATGCTACCTTCTTATTACCTTCAAATGACTGCAGTCGCTGCAGCCTATCAGAAACCTACCCTTCATTGTCAGACCTGAGCACCGAGTAATTAAATGCATTTAAAAGTCCTCTTTGTACCCAGAGTTTTGAGCTCTTGCATTGCCATTTTTTCCTTCTTTCATTTCTTTTAAATAGTATAGTAAGCACTTTTATCACTGACTTTTTCTCTTTCATCTCTAATTTTTTCCCATCTCTCTGAGTCAACTGCTACCATGGGCGGCCTATCATCAGAGTTTTAAAGAAGAGAGAGAAGGAAGCCAGGGAGATGGATGACCAGCGATGTGGATTGTTCGTCACTGGCTAATTGACAAAATGCAGTCCTTGGCATCATTTGGTGCAGAACGAACTACCCATGTCAGCTGCATGTCCCTGCAACAGGGACTTCTCAATTAGATAGGACAGGGTCACACCCCAGCTGACATCTTATTAGCTGCAGGCACTTGGGCAAGTTAGTTAAAACTTGAGTCTCGGTTTTCTCATCTGTCTAAAAAATTCAGAATCTGCCCCTCAGTGCTGCTGCGAGGACCAAGTAAGAGCCCTTACTGAAATGCCTGTGAAGTGGTCCTGGCAGACCCTTTAAACATATAACCAAAGTCCGGGAGGTGCTCTCCTCCGCGAGGCCCCTAAACTCCTCATCCTAGCCCAGTGGGAAGGACTAATGCATTCCTTCTTGAAAGAACTTACATATACATGTGGAACTGGCCCAATTCCAAGCAAAACTAATCATCAGAAACTTCATGCAGATTTACGATTACTCTCTGTAGCGGGCGAGGCCCTAGCTGCTGAGCCGGAATTAAAGAGGGCGCTGCTGCAAGCAGCGAGGGCTCAGGACTTCACAAAGAAGCATTTTCAAACAGGGCACCTTGTGTGGAGCTCTGACTCCAGGTTGGCTATAAGTTACTATCAAATATTAAAGCAGCCTCAGTCCCCTTTCCTAAGATGGTTGTGATGGGCCCTGGCCTCTGGGCTACCAGCTTTTATTTAACGCTAATAAAGAGAGGCAGCTAGGATCTTCTCAACAGAGTATGCTTATTCCAAGACGTAATTGAATTTTATGATGGCTGGTTTATCTCAAGCCAGATGTGTGCGTAGAGGTCTTTCTCATCGTGGGTGGAGTAGCAATGGCACTGAGGTCTGAGCCCAGGTCCCAGGACACCTCTGGCCAGATTTCCGTTGTGAGATCTGTGATGAGCCATCTCCCCTCTCTGCCACCCTGTTCCCCTATTACAAAATAGCTGACTGGGGTCAGAATGGAGGATGCCAACTGCAGGCAGCCCATGGAAATAGTTTGCTACACACTGGCTACATGTTCTTAAGAAACATTAAGTTTAAAACCAAAAAATGGTATTAAAAAGGGGCAGAGTGCACATACCAAAAAATGTGGATTTTTGGCCTCAGAACACTGGGGAATTGGGCGACAAGAGCTGTATCCCCAAATGGCAACGCCTGGATAGTGCAGTAGTCGCTGCCGTTTGCGTGGGCACATGCTGGCTTTTTGGTTCGCCACTGCCCCTGCCTCTCCCTGTTAGTGACATCTGGCCTCCACCGCTCATCCATGGATTTTCTGGTTTCTGTGTTGTAGTCTGGAATCCCTGCATTTCAAAAATGTGTCTTGTTGAAATATTTGGGATTTTGAGGATCAGTGTGATCGGAAATTATCTGAGTGAAAATACTTTTGCTTGGCAAATATTTTAGTGAGAAAAACCTATGATCCTTCTACTAAGAACTCTAAGATGCTTTTGATTCCATTTATTCAATAACTATTTTGAAAGCTTACATGTGAAAAACATTTGCTGACATATACTGGAAATGCAAGATTTTTTTTTCTCCAAAAAAGGATGAACATAATTCAGTAGAAGAGAAGACAGAAAATAAATAAGCAAACAGTGAAATAAGTGTTTATGAAATTAACATCTGAGAAAATTCCAATGTCATAGAAAAACAGAGGTTTAGGAAAAAGAACCATTTAGAGGAAAGCTACTTTTGGCCAAGGGGCGGCCACACAGGCTGAGAATAGGAGTGACAGGAGAAGTCACTCAAAGGTCAGTGTGACTGGCAGTCAGTGGGTGAGAGGAAGCTGGGGCGGTAGTCAGAGGCCAGACCCGGCAGAGCCTCGGAGGACCTGACTGAGAGCCCTGCTTGATTTGTCAAAGCTTTTGGAAAAACTAGATGGAACCATTACTGGACGCCCACTTTGCCATGGACCAGACGTCCCAGCCCAGGGAACCCCCAGAGACTCAAACGGATGTGTCCTCCTAACCCCCTCCGCCCACGCTGCTGACCTTCTCTCTGTGCCATATCAGTGGCACCCCAGTGGGTTGATGGCACTCCAGATGTCATTTACAGACAGGTTTCTTTTCTTGCAGAAGTGGTTCTCGAATCATTTGAGGACAGAAAACGAGCCCTTGCCAAAACTGTTCCATGTGTCAGATGCTGTTCCATATAATTAAAAAAAACAAACCCACTTGTACAGACACATAAACTGGTGTGGAAGTTCCCAGAGGGCAAGTGTGCAGGTTCGTGGATTTTACAGACTGATCGCTTTGGGACCAGCACCCAGATCAGGAAAGAAAACGTGGCCGACACTCAAGGGACATCCTTGTGCCCCCTTGCAGCCACCATCCCGCACGGCTGCCGAGGGCAACCGCTCACCCAGTCTGACCCCACAGGTCATTTTGTGCTTGCTGTTGAACCTTAGGTAAAGGGAACCAGAGAGTATGTATTGGCTGCTTTGTTCAACATTGTGTTTTGTGAGATCCATTCTGTTGTCGCCTGTGGTTGTACTTTGTTTGTTTTCATTACTCTCTATGTGAGTGTTCCCCAAGCTGTTATTTTCACTGGAGAGAGACGTTTGGGTTATTCGGAGTCATCGTGCCTGGTGCTACAGCAGACATTCTTGCACACGCCCCTGCACACATGTGTGCCTGCGTTTCTGTTGAGTATATCCCCATAAGTCAAGGCCTGCCTCAGTAGGTCCTGCCAAACTTTACACCTCTTCTATCTCTACGCCTTTTACATACCTTTATTCTTTGAGTTCTCACGTCAGCCTTTTGATGTAGATATTTCATCCCCTTTGACAGATGAGAAAACAAGGGCTCAGAAAGGCACTGTCAGCTCCTCAGGGTCACAGAACCAGTGGGGAGCAGGGCCAGGGCATGAACTTGGATTTGTCTGGCTCCGCTGTCTGTGTCTTCGCCCTCACATGGTGAGCTCCAGAGGAGTCATGAGCTGTGTGGCCCCACTCAAATGCTACCTCTCCATCCCTGGAGCTCACCTAGCCAGGAGGAGTTAATTGTGCTTCTTTCTGCTCCTCAGGCACCTCCTAGGTGTCCCTGTGGTATTATCATGGATAGTGTGACAGGTGGTGAAAGGGCTGGCTCTGTCAGCAGACGGGCCTGGTTTGAGTGTCAGCTCTGCCACTCAGTGCACGTGGACTTGGGGCAAGTTCACCTTCTTCACTGGTAAATGAGGGTAAGGGTAATGGAGACCTCACAAGTATGGTGCGAAGATAAATGGCATGCAGTACTTAATCAGGGTCTGGCACATAGTAGGAACACTCAACAAAAGAGACAGATCACAGACAGACGGATGGATAAATAGAGAGGGATGTCGATAACAGGTATTCCTGCAGACAATGTTTAATTACAGTTCGGAATACACACATATGAATGTGTACATTTGTGACTCATACACATGCAGTTATATCTACATTGACACTCATTTATATCACCTTCCACTTGCCAGGACTCAGGTAACATTTCTCCTTTTAGGTATCTGGCTCTCCTCCTCCGTCACTGAAGAGGTATGAGCAGATTCAGACAAAGCGAGCATTTATTAATCAACTGCTCTCTGCCAGGAACCTTCGGAAGCTTTGTAGCCATTATGCCCAGTACTTTCACTGCATATACCGAGGGATTTCATGCCCAAATCACAGCAAGGGGAAGCGAGGCTCAGCGAAGTAAAGTAACGTACTTGAGGCCACCAGCTTATGATCAGCAGAGACGAGACTCAGTGCTGGGTCTCATTCCCAGAGCAGTGCCTTTCTCTTATTTCCCGCTTCAGAGTGTTTCCCTACAGTCTTTGGGCCTTTGTGATTCTTCTAGGGACCTCCATGCTCCTGGCGAGGGACACTTTTGTGGAGACGCGGTCTGCCCTGGTAGGAAGTGGTTTGGAGCCAACCTGCTGTAAGGAAATAAAGATAACGGAAGGGAACTCAGTGGAAAGCTAGGAAGCCAGAGACGGGGTAAACAAATGTAGCATTATGCAGCACGTGCCTCCGGCCTCAGTGGCTTCGCCCTCGGCCCCTACCCCCATTACTCAGGGTGCTGCGTCGAATAGTGCCCTCCCCCAATTTACATCCAGCCAGCAACTCAGAATGTGACCTTATTTGGAAAGAGTCTTTGTAGGTGTAAGTCTTTAAGGATCTCACGATGAGATCATCCTGGATTTAGAGTGGGCTAGGTATCCAATGACTGACATCCTTATAAGCAGAGGAGGGAACGCAGAAACAGAGGAAGAGACCATGTGAAGATGATACCCTCCAAGTCACAGAAGGGCGAGGATTGCCGGAGACCACCAGCAGTAAGAACCAACCCTGCCAACACTGGATTTGGGACTTTTGGCCTCCAAAACTGTGAGAGGGTCCGTTTCTGTTGTTTTAAACCACCCGGTTGTGGTGGTTTGCTCTGGAGCCCTGGGAAACACACGCTTACACACTGCGTCCTCTTGGGGAGGTCCCTAACTTCTCTGAGCCTCCGGTTGCCCACATGGGAAATGGGTCTGATGAGTGGGAGCTACCTGTGGAGTTCTGAAGATTGTAGATAAAGCACTTGAAGAGCCTGCCCACGTTGGGTAGTTAATTGCTTTTATGCTGCTCTACCAGGGTGGATGCTTATGAAAGCTACCAAGCCAAATTGCCCCTCCTGAGAGGACCCTCCCTGGTCCCGGTCACTCTTAGGCCTATGGACAACCCCGGCCCTCCCGGCCAGGCTCCCGAAGGCAACGCCCATCAGCCCTTGTCCTGTGTTCTCAGGATTTTGCAGCAGCTTCTGGAACCAGCACACCCTGTCGCTTTCAGTGGCAGGCACGTATCACCAAAGACGCGTATCCCCCTTAGAACCATAAACGCTCTAATAGCAGTAACGGGGCAGCCTCGATCATGACCAAACGTGATTACATTCCACATAAAAATATAAAAGCTCATTTGAGCCGGGGCTCCCTCTGGGCCCATTGCCTGCGCTTTTATTGAAAAGCCCACATTCCTGACTCTGTGAGCACTGATGCAAGGGCCAGTGAGGCAGAATCT
The DNA here is from genome assembly GCA_004026545.1 of Mormoops blainvillei. NCBI lineage: Eukaryota > Metazoa > Chordata > Mammalia > Chiroptera > Mormoopidae > Mormoops > Mormoops blainvillei. Next base: position 7,689 of record PVJD01000252.1, read on the forward strand.
CGAGGACCCTAGTAAAGGCTCAAGGTGGGCTGGACTCAACAGAAAATCCCTGTCTCCAAGAGCTCTGAGGTACAGGGCCTCACACTTTATTGTCTGGTAGCACCTATTTGCTCGGAGCTTCTCATGCCCACGGTACCAGCCCACGCATCCTGGTTTGTCCCCCTGCCCCCCTGCCCAGAAGGTAGGGCCATAGAAGCCGGGAACAGCCTTTCTGTTCCCTGCTGGGTGCCCCAGGCCCAGCCCAGGTCAAGGTGCATGAACAAACTGGCCTCAGAGGACTCCCTGCCATTTTCCATGCCCGGCCATCTCACTCACCCACACCTCCCTCTGGAGTCTCGCCTTTCGGCCATGCCCCACACCTGAGATCCAGCCAGTTAGCCTCTGTCGGCTCCCCTGCATGCCATGCTGCTCACCTCTGGGCTTTCATGCACGCGTCCTCCTTGGCCGGGAACTTTTGTCCTGTTCTCCGTTTCTAACTCCTGCACCTTCTCTACGCGTCAGCTTGGACATCACTTTTTCTCTTAGTTGTCATTCTTGTGCCAAGGCCTGCGGTGGCTCTACCTCTCTGGTCCCCTGCTTCTCCTGAATCACCCTGACCAGCCAGAACCCCATCACCTGCTCTCCCCTCTGGCCGTGTCTCTGGGCTCTAAGCATCAGCAGGCCCTAGACGGCGTCTGCTTCGCCCCTCTCTCCCAAGGCCCGGCGGCGCGTCTGGCTCGTGGCTGTGCTTGATAAGTATTGGCTGAATGAACTGGTCAGTCTTTAAGTTTCTGAGAGAACTCACATTCATAAAAGTAGACACAAAGGGGAGAGAGGAGGAGGTTGGAAAGAGACTGCCCAGTCGTCGTGATGGCAAATACTATGAAAAGCGGTTTTCTAAGTACTGTCTCATTTGATCCCGGCACCAGCCAAGCACATGAGAAAGCTGATCTGCTCTCCCTCCTTCCCTGTCTCGTACACATGACGTAAAAGGGGTCAGAGTCATTAACTTGGCCAGTGTCAGGTGCACAGCAAGTGCCTAGAGCCAGGCTTTCAATCTGGATTTCTTTGACGCTAACTCCCAGTTTACAGCAAGGTATGAGAAACGTAAGGAACAAAATTCTAAGAAATGTCTCTAGAGAGGGCGGCTGTTGAAAAAGCGTCCATTGTGCCACCAGCACTTAGGTGGAGCTGAGACAAGTCAGCCTCCTGCTCTGGGCCTCGGCCTCCTCATCTGAAGTGAAGGGCTATAGGTGTTTGGCCGTAGATTGGGTGATTTCAATGCCCATCTAGTTTGAAAAATATCCTGGAACTATGCACAGTTTATGAAAAAAACATAGATTTTCAAATTCAATTATTGAGGCAACAGTTGCCAGCATGAGATTTCTGTTCCAGGCCTTAAAACTAGATTATTCAGCAGAGTGCGTGTGTGTGCGTGAGTGCACGTGTGTGTGCATGTGTCTGTGTACATATGTCACATGCCTGTGATCCCACAGCATGAACAACATAAGTGCTTTCTGTGCTCAGTGTCCTCAGGGAAAAAATAAGTGGCTTGTTGATGCTGCTCTGGAATCAGACCAAATATTGTGAGTGCTTAATGTGTTTGCCTTGATTTACCTGGATTTCGGTTCAAGAGGCACCTCTTCTCTAATTCACGGAGACAATCATTTCGCCATGAAAAGTTAACAGTCATGGGGACCAGGGGTGATGCTGAACAGGCCCGGTGGGATGGGAAAAGAAGCGAGGCCCCACTCAAGACAGGAAGGTTGGCAGTGCCCAACAGAGGAGGGCAGGTCAGTGTATCGGCCCCACCTCAGGGCCTACTCAGTGTAATGCGAGTGGCAATTGTAGTTTCTATAAATACATGGACTAACTAGGTGCTTAGTAAGTTGTTTGTGTTTTCTCTGCGTGGTGATTTCTTTCTGGTAAAGAAATTACATCGTTCATACAAACACACACACACACACACACACACACACACACGTGTGTGCACTTCAAAAATGCACCAAATACTGTAGTTGGAAATGATGAGTAGTCCCTGCTATGACAAAGTTTATCATCTAGTTGAGGAGCATGACAGGCAGAAAACTAGCTTCTAACAATGTCCGTGTTCTAAGCCCTGGCACCTATATGGGAAAAGAGACCTGGCAGATGTGAAGGGTCTTGAGATGAGGACATTAGCCTGGATTACCCAGGTGAGCCCAGTATAATCCCATGGGTCCTTAACGTGCAGGAGGGAGGCAGAAGAGTCAGGAGGCTCTAAGAGTGGAGGACAGGCCAGGAGCCATCGATGCCAGTGGCCTCCAGAAGCTCAAAAAGGCCAAGGAAGGGATTCTCCCTTTGACCCTCCCCAAGGGAATGCAGCCCTGCTGACACGTTGACGTTAGCCCAGTGAGATTAACTTTGGGCTTCAGACCCCCAGAACAGTAAAAGGATAAAAGTGTGTGGTTTTAAGCCTCTCAGTTTGTTAAGCAAACTTGTTAACCTCTTAAGCAGCAAGAGGAAGCGAACACTTTAATCAGGAAATCAGGGGACTAAACAGAGAAATGTACAATGTGGGGGATGATGGGAAGGAGAACAGAGTGATACAAGAGGGTCCAGTCGGAGTTCTGAAGGCTGCTGAGTAGGGAAGGGGCAGGACACGGGCACCTTGGGGGGGCTGCAGGTGGGAAGGCACGTCCGCCTCCAGTGTGTTCTCTGCGTGGGGCCCCGCGCAGGGGAGGAGGGGCCCAGATGAGGAAGGCAGGAAGGCCAGAGGGCCAGGCGCACAGTGTGCGAGGAGGGAGTGACGCAAGCTCGGCCTGGAAAAGGGCTGGGGGACAGGAGCATGTGGGGTAGGGACCCGGGCTCCCAACCGAAGGGAACTGGGAGTAGTTGGAAGGGGGTAAGCCACAGTGAGACTCGGCTGGATTTATCCTTCAGCGCTGTGCCGTTCAGCAGCCACTCGCCGTGTGTGGCTATGTAAGGTTAAATGAATGAAAATTAGATAATTAAAAAAATTCTTAGTCACAGTACCCACACTTGTAGTGCTCAGTATCCACATGAGTCCAGGAGCTACCACACAGGACAGGTAGAGAACGCAGGACAGATATAAATATAGAACATTTCCAGCATTAAAGGAAGTCCTATTGGACAGCACCAGTGCAGAAGAAACAGTCCGAAAGCAGAGGGGAGCGTGAACAGGGAGGGAGATGGGATGGACAGGGCAGACAGGCAGGAAGAAGCTTCTCAGTACCCAGGTGGGACCCGATGGTAGTGCGGCCTCAGACGGCGGCAGTGGAGATGGATATAGAGGCAGGTAGGTTTGAAATCTCTGTGGCAGGCACCCATGGGTTTTGGTACTCAGGTACCTGGAAGTTTCTGCCTCACTTTGTCCCGCCATTAGCAACATTATCTAACCTCACTTTGTCCCACCATTAGCAACATTATCTAACACGAGTTGCTTAAGTGCTTGGAGCATCAGTCTCCCCACCTATGAGTGGGAATAATACCTAATTCAAAAAGATTATCACAGTGTAAGATTCTTGACATGATGCCTGTTCAACAAAGGGTATATCTCATACTTCAACTTAAAACGGTCTTTTGAGAACAAACACAACACCTCCCCCTGCCCCCAAAATAAAAGAAGCTCATAGACACACAGAAGAGGTTGGTGGTTTCCAGAGGCTGAGGGTGGGGGATGGGTAAAATGGGTAGAAGGAGTCAAAAGGTACAAACTTTCAGTTACAGCATAAGTCATGGGGATATAATGTGCAGCAGGTGGCTAGTTAACAATACTGTCTTGCATTATTTGAAAGTTTCTAAGAGAGTAAATCTCGAAGTTTTCATCACCAGAACAAAAGATTCTGTAACTATGTATGCTGATGGAAGTTAACCAGATTTATTGTGGTGATTATTTTGCAGTGGATACAAATATCAAGTCATTGTTATTCACTGGAAACTAATATAATTTGTATGTGAATTATACCACACTTTAAACAATTATCTTTCGGATATTAAGATCCAGGTGTAATACTCTGTAATTATAAACACCTGCTGACCAGGTGAGCAATGTCTCTTCAGGATGGAGCCTGATCAGAGTATCTCCCATCATCTGGGCAAGCCCTTTACTCTAGAGCTGCCCTTGGGCATGAAGGTCATGGGGAAAGGTACAGAGAGAGAGCCGTATGTAGAAAATGAGCAATTCCGTTCCCACCACGACGGCAGGGTGCCCAAATGGAGCTATTTCGTAGTCAGAATGCCACGTAGGACCACACTAGGAGAACGAGCTTGGGGGAGGCAAGGAGAAGAGCGTGCCATCCGTGTAGAGAAGATAATTGAATCCATGGGAGGTCGACTGGGGCTCATTTCACACAGAACCCGCACAACAGCACATGGCTCGCGCAAAGACAATACAGGCCTTCAAAGAGAACCACTAAGGGGAGTGCATTTCTCTATTAAGGGCACAACGCACTCTAAGTGAGACACATTGTTATGCCTCTTCTTTCCAGCCATAGCCTGGAAATAGCCATAAAAGAAATGAAGTATATTTGCCTTGTTAACACAGTTTGTATTACATATTCATAAACCATTTTGTGAAACTGCAAGGGAAAGATTCAATTGTCTTGGAAGCTGATAATGGCCAAACAGCCATAGAGAAGCAGGCAGCATGTTATGGAATTAGCTGCACAATGAATGAAATGCAACGCCTATAATAAACCCATTCAGATATAAATTATGGCCGAGTAGATGCAATGTTTGTTAAGCAATAAAGCTTGCCACCCTACATGGGAAATTGAATGAGATTTATCATAAAATATGGCGGAGAGCGCACTAAGAATCTGGCTCCCCGAGCTGGGCTTAATCAAAACAATCTAGAGAGCAGGCTTCCAGGGGCAGGAAACCAATAGAAAACGACAGCCGTGGGTTCAAAGGGCATTTCGACACTGTGACCCGAAATACCCTTGGTCTCAGCAGTTCCACAAAGGATACTTGCATTTTGGAAATAAATCATTTTATTTTTTCCTTTGAGAGTTATCAAAATGCCTTGAGCTCTGGGAATACAAAATTTGACCAATAGTTGGCTTCCTGGTTGGCCAGGGCAGTAATTGAATTCAGGGATAGGGAACTTGTCCAAGTAACACTGAGTTCTCGGTTTCCCTTGGAAATGGTCGAGGCTGTTGGTCTCCAGAGAGGCAGATGGCTCTCAGATCACACTGTTGGGTCTGCTGGGTCCTTGAAGGATGTGCGGCTCATTTTCTCGAAATGTCTCCCTTGAATCTTCCATGCACACTGCTAAACAAATATGAGGGCATGTTGTGTATTATTTCCTTGGAGCTTGAGCTGGGGTTTATCTCAGACTCCACTTTCTGGGAAAAATAAAATGAAACCAAATAAAATAAAACAAGAATTAACCCAGCATGATGCAGGCTTTCTGGTATTGTTACTTGAAAATAACTGCAAATATTTTATGCTTTTACAAGTTAAAGTCAATGTTTTCAGTGTATTGAGAACAATGAAAAATACCTTAGGAATGTATTATAGTCCCAGAGTTGGATTAAGAGTGTTCAGAAGCCAAAAGGAATTTTCTGCCTGCTAACATTACCCTGAAATCTAATGAAATAATCTCCCTAAAGCCAAGTTTATGGCATAAGCTGATTTCCCAGTTGCTGTTAAAAATAAAACAAACAAATGTCCTATTCGGTCAGCTCTCAGTCAGTCCATATATCGTTAACCTGTGCTTCAGGTGGCAACATTGTAGGTCTTAAATGCATCAGTTCCAAGATTTTAGAACTAAAGTTTGTTCCAACCTTTAAAGAATTAACCAGAGAATTAGGACTTGATAACAGACTTCAACACACTCCCAAAGAAGCTTCATAAAGCACATATTTTGGAGTTGTTACTGGTGACCAGCTACTCCATACTTACTGTGTCCTCACAGTGCGTACATATCAGTAAAACTACATACACATATATGAATACACATGTATGTATATATATATCAAGAAACATATTAACATATATCAACATATACGTGTATGTGTGTATACAAGGTCTGTCCAGAAAAGTCCAACCATCACTAATATAACGAGAATGGTTTGCACCAACTTGATGTAACCTGGCAGCCAAGGAGAGCGGACAGGAATGTACATGTGTGACTAGTACGACTTCAGTGTACTAGTCAGTGGGGTTGGTAGATGCCAGTGAGCGAGCATGTGTACTGTGTGGCCATCACATTCAAAATGACTGAGCGAGTAGAACAACGGGATCTGCATCAAATTTTGTGTTAAGCTTGAGCATTCCTCTGCGGAAACTATTAGGATGATTCGGAAGGCTTTCGGGGATGATGCAGTGAGTGCAGTGCAAATAAAAGTGTGGGCACAAACATTTCAAAGATGGACAAGAATTTGTTGAAAGCGATCCAGGTTCTAGAAGGCTTGCAACAAGCAGAACACCTGAGAATATTGAAGATGTGTGGGCTGCAATGAACAAAGATTGGCGACTGACAGTGCAAGAGCTGAAAGCTGACCTGGGGATTCCAAAGCTACTGTGTTTGAGATTTTGATGCAGGACCTTGGCATGAAATGTGTCGTGGCAAAATTCACCCCGCGGCTTCTGCCACCAGAGCAGAAGGAACATTGTGCTGCAGTTGCTAATGACTTGATTCAAACCACTACCAATGGACCAGATTTCCTCCAGAAGGTCATAACTTTGAAGGCGACAGAGGCATCATTGTCCTATATACAATGTTTCTTGTATTTTGTATCTTCTTCAATAAATGTCTCAATTTTTCATATGATATGGCTGGATACTTTCCAGACAGGCCTTTAAAATTAAAAAAAAAATCTACATATATAATTTGCTGTATATAAATGTGTCAACAAGAAAAGCTAGGTAATAAAAGATTAGAAAAATCAGAAGCCATATTTGTCCTAAAATATTGATAGAAAATCCTTCCTCTCCTCATCAAAATCCATTCTCCACACTCCGTCCTTCAACTAGGAAGAAATAAGGACCAGTATTTGGAAAGAAAGCCAGAATAACAGGACACTGAAATAAAACAGGAGGATAAAAGCGCTCCACCGTACCTTGTCTAGGAGCAGCGTGCCGCCAGCCTGCGTATGTGTGGCTGTTTTTCCCTTGCTACCGCCCCAGTCACTTCCCACAGAGAGCTCTGCAGAGCAGGGCGTCGGCTGCCAACCTCCAGGCTGCGGACTGGTACCCAACCGGGCCACACAGCAGGCGGTGAGCTTTAATGTAATGCACTAGAAACATCCCCAAACCATCCCCCCACCCTGGTCCATGGACAAATTATCTTCCACAAAACTGGTCCCTGGTGCCGAAAAGGTTGGGAACCACTTGGTCAGGGAATCCAGGAAGCTCACATATCATTAAAAAAAAATTTCCTTCAGGGGCAAGGAATAGACATCTATCTTTCAAGTGATGAAACAGAGGTAACAAGAAGCCTGGAGGTAAACCTTCAAGAATAGAATCTGCCAGCAAATGCCTAGACCCTTTCCCTTTCTCCTTACTTTCATCCTGTAGACTTTATAGCATGAAAAAAGGTGAAAGGCAGAGGGGCAGATAGCCACACACGCCGAGTGTGTCCGTTGGTATCACCTGGATCAAAACTTCCCAGAAGCTTTCTGCAGACTTCACCTCCATTTCATTGATCAGAACTTTTACATGGCCAACCCCTAGCTGGGAGGTGGCCAGAGAGGTGGGACCGTGGAAAGGGGTCAGGCCAGCCAACCCGCAGTGCCCGACATGCTCAGAAATGTTTAATGATTTGTACCAGTTCATATCTCTTACTAGTCAGGGAAAAGAACAGGGACCATGGACTCAGCTTTCAAAGCCAGTGTTTCTTTTCCCTGTGCCTCGTTCTCTTAATTATAATAGCAGTATAGCCCTTTCTTTGGCTTATAAGTATCTCTCGTAATTATACCTTTATTAAGGCGAAAATTATGCTTCAGAAGCTACATAATATTATGTGTGAATTAAATGTGAATCTGTGTTTGCTCAATTGTCCCCTTCTATACATTGGAGATTACACTGAACTCGATATGAACTGGACAGGCCCACACACCGAAGATTTCCAAAGTCTGGTTTATGATTCTGAATTAGTTTAACCGATAAAGATAATTTAGCACAATTTCTGAACCATTTGACTTTTATGGGAAGGCTAGGTGAGGCAGCCACTAGGGCTGATTTGTAAAGCCTCGTAACCCCAAGGACTCTGCTTCTGGTTGAAAACTCTAATGTGCATTCTAGCCCTTACTGAAATGAGAATTCCATAGTCCATACTCTATTGTGCGTTATAGACTGAGTGACGGTATTGTAGTGACTGTGTAAGTAGGATATTAGCCGTTTTCCCTCACCTGGAGAGTGATCAGAATTTGAGCTGAGAGTTTCAAAACCCAAGAGAAATAAAGTTTCAAAATCCAAGAGGCGTTCCCTTTAAAAGCCTCTTCATCATCTTTGTTGGTCCAGCCAGCCACTGTCTTGACAATGGACACAACTAATTTGGCATGGATGCCATTCAGTTTCCATGATTCATTGTGGTCGTGTCCTCTTACATGCAGTGTGTGCTGGGAGGGAGGGAGAGAATGGCACTTAAAAAGCAAAACCTACTGCAGGCTACCTTTGCCTCTAAGGCAGCATCTGTCTCTAAGACAATCTTCAGAGACATGTAGGAACCAAATGTTATATCACATCCTCATATCACCAACACTTAGTCCAAAGTACAGGGTCTCTTTTTAATGAGATTTATCTGCAGTGTAACTTTCCCAAAGCTTCCATTATCTATTGCTGTGCAAGAAATCATCCTAAAATTTAGTGACTTAAAAACAACACCCACGTGTTGGCTCATGCTGCTACTGCAGTTTTAACAAGGTGGTGTGGAGGTGTCTCGTCTCTGTTCCGGGCAATGTTGCTGTCATGTGACCTACCCATCTGCGAGTCATTCAGAGGTCTGAGCTTTTTTACATTGTCTCTGAATCCTAAGAAAATGAACATGGAAATTTCCAGGGCCCTTAAAGCCTAGATTCCAGAATTCACACATCATTCTGTCATGTCGCACTGGTCATAAAAAGACACAGGCCAGCCCAGGTTCCAGGGAAGCAGAAACACGCTTCAACTCTTGATGCAAACAGTGGCACGTGCTCATGGGGAAGGCACGAGTCCTTGGTGGCCATCTTTGAGACAGTTACATGCCCTGCAGCAACTCCCTCTGAAGGTTTATTGGTTCACGCGCGGAATCATCCATGGTCTCCCAGGAGCCTGCGCCTCGCTCACGTGGGGAAGCAATAGAGTGGGAGAGTTTATGAACAAGGGTTTAAAGTGGGATTTCTGGATTCTAAGGCTGGCTCTCCCACTTGCTCACTGTCAAATCTTAACCGAGTTATTTGTCTTTGGGATTTAGTGTTCCCCTCAGTAAAATGAAGATAATCACAGCATTCCTCTCCCTCTCGCAGGCTATTCAAAGTATTTTACAGAGTTAATACATGTAAACTGTTTAGGGTGGTGCCTGGCTCATAGTGGGAAGTCAATAAATTGATTCACATCTGCCCCCTCCTCTAGCCTACGAGCTTCTGAGGGGAGGACTGGTATCTTCATCACGATGCTCCCAGGACCCTGTAAAGATTAGGATGTGATGGGTGCTCAGTGAATATGTGATAAATGAATAATGAGCCAGGGCTGTCGTTTTCTTTAAAATTGTGCCCGTCTGAAGGCAAATACCTGTTTTCCAAAAAATACAGACTGGGGCAGCATATGTCACATATGCAAGAGGTATTAGCACTCACCACTTTTTATTGAGCATCTATACATTATGAGCTGGGAAGTCCCATAGGTTCTGAAGGTAGTACAGCAATTAAGCCATGCACAAGTCTGACCTTCATTCTTGTTGTATTCTAGTAAGAGGAGCAAATAAGTACACTGAAGCCCAGGAGGTAATAGTAGATAGTAATGTGTGTTCTGAAGAACGTCGCTGTGTGACAGTGTTTGGTTGAACCAGGAGTGGGATGGGATGCAGCTTTGGGGTAGTGAAATTCCAGCTTTTCTGAAAAGTTGGAAGATCGGCATAGACCTGAAGGAGGAAATAAAGTCAGTCGTTTAGAGATCGTGGATAGAATGTTCCAAGAGGGGAGAGGAACAAGAACAAAGGCTTGCGGTGGAAATGAGTATCTGTGTTCAGAAACATGAAGAGCCCCATGTGCTCGAATCTTAATGAACAAAGGGCAGAAAAGTTAGGCACCTTTAATTCAGATTTTGCCCTTTAAGTGCAATGGAATACCATCAAAGGGATTTAAACATGAAAGGCAGAAGTAGTTTCCCTTCCTTGTATTTCATTCTCGAATTATTATATTGCTGACGTCCACCCCAGCTGCCATCCTACACATGCGGAAGTTAAGAAATCTTGCTGTTTGTGGCACGTACGTGTGAGACCATGCGGTGACAGTGGGTATGGGGTTGGCGAGGAGGGTCCTCCTCCATTAGCATTGGAAATGCATTGATTTTCCTTAGCAAAATCCAGGCGATCACATTTTTTTTTTCACCAAGAATGAAATGATGATGACGCACGATAGTGGCAGCCAATTGTTTCACCCCCAACTAGGTACCAGGCACCATTCAGTGATTCACAAGCATCATCGGGTTTGAGATGGTTGCCATTGGCATCTGAGTTTTACAGATACACACACTGAGACCGATGAGGTGAAGCACCTACCCGTGGTTACGCCCCTGGGATTGGACCCAAATCTCTGGACCTGCTCTTTCCAGCACATTTCAAAGCTCTGCTCCTCTGCACCTCCGCCCAGAAAGCCTCCTCATTCAGTCCAGATAGGGGATGAAACTCGACGATCAATTACAAGATGTTCTCTAGAACTTGCAGAAATCATAGGGTGGGTGAGCGGCACTGGTTTCGCAACAATGGTCCTAATGAGCAATTTAGTGATGAGTGGCGCACATGTGTGGGGGTGTCCGCAGCACCGCCCGCCTCTGGCACACATTTGTGTCATTGTTTGGTGTCTCTGTGCAACTTGAGATTTCCAAAATGTTATCTGAGGAAGTGGATGAGTGGCATTTCACTGATTTTCTAGATTTGGGACTGAGGCAAGCTAAGCATTGGCCTCATGTCACACAGCGAAGTGACGAACGCTTCAGAGACCCAAAGGGAGGCACTATACCCTGTGTCCTTCCATCTTAAAGCTAAGTGATTTGACCTCCAGCTTAGGTCAGTATTTCCAGGAAAGTTTTGCCAGGTCATAGTACATCAATTACTTCTGTAGTTTATTCAACAAGCCTTAAATGCCCACTAGGTCTCAAGCACTTCATAAGGCAAGGGGGCTGCAGGGATGAATAAGACACGGTTCCTGTCCTCAAAAAGTTGTTACTTGTTTCCACTTGGGCATCTGCATCCTCCAGCCTCAGTGTGTCTCAGCCTAATCCAGCGGTGGTTAAGGCTGAGGGCTGTGAAATAAGGCTGCCTGAGTTTCAATCCAGACGCCACATGACTTTTCTGCCCCTCCGTGTCCTCACCTGTTCAACTGTGAGATTAATAGTGTGTAACAGCACATAAATGAAAGAACTTTTGTGTCATTAAAATGACACAATGCGGCTTTTTTGCAAGTGAATGATAAGCATCACCTGGTGTGCTTGTTAAAAATACAGCTTCCTAGGCCCCGTCCTTGGAAATGCTGAGGCAGTGGCTTTGGGGGGCTCGAGACCCTATTTTGTTGTTATTGTTATTGTTATTTTTATACACTCTCCCAGGTGATAGTTGACGTCAGGATAATCTGGAAAACACTGATAGAATGCAAGGAAAGCAGTGGTTCTCAGCCTTGGTTGCATATTGTGGTTCTTGGGGGCCCTTGAAAATACAGGTGTCTGGGTCCCACGCGGGAGATCCTGTTTTAACCGCTGGCGGTCAAGTCGGGATGCTTCATGGCTCCCCCAGAGTTACTGCCATGGAGCGCAGATTGAGAATACCTGCCATCAAGCACGTAGCACAGGGCCTGGCATAATGTAACACGCCACAGATGTACCGTCATTGTTACCATCTTTTTCATCTTTCCCAAAGTGAGTGGGAAACACACAGTTGAAAAGAAAATTAAGAGTGCCGACTTGTGTTTAAGAGGAGTGAAAACACCATCCATCCTAAACTCCTACAATACTAAATATGTCCTTACAGCGTTTAGACTCTCTCATGGTCTCCAGGCTGTGAACCTTTTTTTGGGCCTTTCCCCTCTTTGACTGTAAGCTCTGTGAGGAGAAAGAGAATGTGTTTTCTTTTCTTTCTTTTTTTTCTATTTCCCCAAAGATTTACCCAATACCTTGCATAGTTAATAGATGCTAAATAACTATCAAAGAAGTGAGATAAATGTGTTAGTGGAAGGATAGATAGCAGAGACAAAATTCTACAGGAATGGTGAGGAAGGAAAGAATTTCAGACAGGTAGGTAATATGTGAGTTAACACGTGAAGGATGGTGTGAATTTTTTGAGTAGGGTGGGAGAAATGGCTTGAGTAAACCTGAGGAAGAAAAGATACCAAAGGGGGTAGCAATACTCAGGTCGGGACAGGGGAAATATTACAGGGAGACCTCAGCTACGAAGGCTGGTGAAAGAAGATGCTAGAGGGCTAACAGTGCTCACTCTTGCTTCCTTAATGATGAGGAAACTGCGCACAGAGAGGCCTAGTCGCTTTTCCACGGCATACAACGCTGGGTGTGGAACTCAAGACTCGACTCAGGCAGTCCCCACCCTCCAAGCTGCCACACCACCCATCTCCCTGTGTCTTGGACAGCAGGTGATAATGAAGGCTTTCTATGCAGAAGCGTGACAGCCTCAGACAGAGTTTGTAGAACAGCCATCTTGACAGCTGTGAGGAGAGGCGATCGCAAAGGGTGAAACTGGAGATCGGGAGACCAGCTCTTTCCAAAGTCTTTCCTTCTCAGTAGGGCGAGCGACATGCCCGCTTATCACACACACACACACACACACACACACACACACACACACAACCAGTGCTGAAGTCAGCACGCAGAGCACATAAACACACGTCATGCGTTCTAGTCTCCTGAAGAGAGGAGGACAACAAATTTGGTTCTTAGTGTTTTGGCAGCCAACTCAAAAAAGGGTGCGTGATTCACAGAGGTCATAAAAGGAAAATAGAATGGTCACTGCGGAGATGTCCAGCCCTTGCTGTTACTAAAACCAGAGAGTAAATCCCCCTGTGGTTCCCAAAGTGAAGAGCACGTGCAAAATGCTGAATGTGGTCTCAACAGTGAGAACACCTAAGAGGACTGCCTCCTGAATGGTCCTTAACAGAGGGGCCGATGCATGACACTCCCTCTGAGCCCGGCAGTATTTACTATCGGGATTTAGACGCTCCAACTTAATATTTTCATAGCATTTGTGTTTATTGTTATATACCACACTCTGTGCCTCCTCCCAAAACTAATGGTTGCCTTTTTAAAGTCAACTAAATGATTGATCAGTTCCTACTATATTCCACTTTATTTCCAGGACTGAAAGATATAAGGCTGGGCTTTTAAATATGTATATTGTAATTTCTTGCTGTCATATGTTGAGCATTTATAATGAAATGTCAATAGCCGTGGGGGTATATTAATAGGAATCTTGCTAATGCTGCATCACACAGAACAGAGGCATCCCAGCCTTGCTCCCCTGATGGTCTGTTGGCTGTTTTTAGAACTCTTGGTACCCGGTTTGTGTAGAACCGTGGGGTTCTCATGTTTAAAGGGGCCTAAAGCTTTTGTAACCACGAACCCTTTTCCTTCCTCTTCTTACCACTTCGCGCTCACAAGAAGTTGCAAAATCAGATTGAACGTGGCTCCTTACACTCAGAACGTCACCTCCATTGTTTCTCCAGGACAGCAGCCTCGGGAGGCAGTTTGGGAAAGGAAGGTAATCAATAACTAGTAACTCAGCACCTGCTCTGAGTCAAGCACTTGGCGCTTCACCTTTTTTAACTGCACAGTAACACACACAGTGACATGCATTCGTCCCCCGCTCAGCAAGGTGGAGAAGTAAGGCTTGAAGAAGCCCGCAGTGTAACCAGGTTTATACCACCAGTAAGTGCCAGAGAAAATTCTCAGATCTGACTTCAGTCCCCAAGTTCTGTCTGTGATAATAAACATCTCCAAGGATAAACCTGAGGACAGAGGTGCAGCTGGTTTCAGTTTCAGGTAAATGATGAATACACGCTCTATCTTGTGTCTCTGCCAATGAGCGAAGCTATACAAGCTCAGAAGATTCCCGGAGAAGCTATATGAAGGCTCTGAAAGCAACAGTAGCAGGCAGCTCAGTGATGAAGAGCAGAATTCGAAGTGTCTCTGAACATGTACTGGGTTTACTGGCCTTTTATCGTGATTCCAACGCACAGCCTGGGCACAAGGCAGCTCACAAGACAAAGGGGCCATCAGCACACACACAGAGAGCTCTGAAAGGAGCCATCAGGCTCTGGCTTGAGATGCCGGAAGGGGGACTCCCAAAGCTAAGGGAGAAGGTACCGTGATTTTCGTCAGCCCCAGTGCTCAGGTAATCATTGCATGGCAGTGACACACAGTGTCAATGATGGAAACTGGGATCTTCAAGCTACTAAGACTCTGAGGGAGATAAGCCTTCTTCTCTAATTGGTCCCAGTGGGCAGTGGCATATCCATTGTTCTTTTCCTTACCTGGCTTCCCACCACCTGGCTGAGGGTGCAGGTGCAATTAGGGGAAAGCGGCAGCAGAGCAGGGGTAACAATAGGCCCAGCTTTCTGAGGGGACCAGGAAGGAGCCCCTGGAAAGTGGAAAGTATTGGGGAGATTATATCCAGAGGCTTACAACCGGAATATAAAAAGAACTCCTGTAACTCAACAGTAAGAAAGCAAATAATCTAATTTTTTTTAAAAGGGCAAAAGACTTGAATGGATATGTCACCAAAGACAAGTCAAATTAGCACATGAAAAGATATTCAGCTATGAGCAATTAATTAAATGCAAACTCAAACCATAATGAGATACCTCTACACACTTATTAGAATGGCAGGGAAATAAGTAAAATCCCAAGCGGTGGCTGTTGGAGAAGGTCATCCAGTGACCTGACTGCTGGTGGACCTATGAGCTGGATTCGGGCGATCAGAGGCTCCTCACCCCCTACTGTCCTTGGAATGTGTGTTCTGCCCACCGCTCCCAGAGTGGGAGCCATTTCTGAGGACTCAGCCTTGAAAGAGCAAGATATTATCGAGATCATCTGGACAGTACGATCTGTCCAGAAAGTTTCCAGCCATGCAATATGAAAAGTAGAGACATTTATTGAAGAAGATACAAGGTACAAAAAACATTGTCCATAGGACAATGACGCCTCAGTCTCCTTCAAAGCAGGCGCCTTGGGACCTCACACAGTTCTCCCAATATCCATCAGCTGCCCAGTCATATTTTCCTGAATCTCATCAATGGTCTGAAATCTCTTGCCTTTCAAAGATGATTTTCATTTTGGGAAAATCCAGAAGCTACAGGGTGCCACGTCTGGGCTGTAGGGGGACCAAGTCCCCCCAGGTGATTTGGCGTTTTGTCAAAAACTCTGCACAAGACGTGATGCATGAGCAAGTGTGTTGTGATGAAGCTGCCAATCACCCGTTGCCCGTAGCTGCAGCCTTCCGGATCATCCGAATAGTTTTGTGGAGGAGTGTTCAAGCTTAATGCAAAATTTGATGCAGATTCATTGCTCTATTTGCTAATTTTGAATGCGGCAGCCACGTAGTACACATGCTAACTCAACGGTGTCTACCACCCCCACTGACTAGTACAGTGAAGTCGTCATTGTTCACATCTGCACATTCCAGTCCACTCTCCTTGGCTCCCAGGTTGCACTGATGTTGCACAAACCATTCTCATTAACAATGGATGGACTTTTTCTGGACAGACCTCATATGTGTGGCTGAAACCAGTTAGGCCTCTATATAAAATTTTAAGATTCTGGTTGGTGGGTGTGGAAATATACTCATCTGTGGCTACCTAAGATAAGCCTTGTATGTAAGTTCCTTTGCTTATTAAACCTGCTACCTGCCGGAATTTCTCTGTGCTCTCCCTGTATGGGGACAAGTTTCAGATTTCCCCCTGGGAACTTCATGGCTGTGAACCAATAATGACAAGGTCATGGAGCAACTGAACTCATGTTTTTTGTGGGAGTTCAAAATGGTATGACCTCTCTGGAAAACAATTTGGTAGTTTCTTATAAAGTTAAATACATACTTATCATAGGTTACAACAATCCCATTCCTGGTCATTTACCCTAGAGAAGCAAAAACTTATATTCACACCAAATCCTGCACATGAATATTTATAAAATCTCTACTCATAACTACTAAAAATGGGAAACAACCCAATGTCCTTTAGTGGAAGAATGGATAAACCAAATGGGGTATATCCATCCAATAGAATACTCTCAACAATAGACAGGAATGAACTGTTGATACGTGCAGCAATTTAGATGAATCTCAAAGACATTCTACTAAGTAAAATAAGCCAGTCTCAAAAGGTTATATTATATTCCATTCATGTGGCATTCTCCATAGTTAAACTGATAGTGACGGAGACAGGTCAGTGGTTGCCAGGTTTAGGGGTGGGAGAAGGGTGGTTACAAAGGAACAGCAGGAGGGTGTTTGGGCAGCAGTGAACACGTTCTGTATTGTGATTGTGGTAGTTGTTATATGAATCTACGAATGTGATAACATCTGTAGAACCTCAGGGAAAATTATTTTTTCCTCTATGTGAAGCTAAAAAATTAAAAAATAAGTACAGCAATTTCTTAATATTTATTTTTTATTAAAATAATGTTTCCTAAATAAATTCTCATTGCAAAAGCAATAGTAAGATGCACATAAAGCTCCTAGCCCCCTTGACTAAAACTGCCTATTTCACTCTCCTCCTTGGGGTAAGCTCACTTATCAGGTCACATGTCTTTTTCCAAAGGAGCAATCATTTCTAATATTTGGAATTTTATCTGAAAATTCAACATTTTAATTATAAAGTAAGTGAAATTAAACAAGAAAAGAGCTCCCAAGCATTTAAATATTTGAACATGATGGCACAAGTAGGTGTTAACACTACTGTTATGACATTGTATGACACACAAGCATGTGTCTACGTTCATTGAGCTTATTTAAAACATTTTTTATTACCATCCACCACACTCACTCACATCTCAACTCTGTCATTGTTATGTGATGCTATTCATTTTATATGACTTATTTCATTCCTTTTAAACCTTCCCATCTAAAATCCCTCCCATCAATCATGGACTATCACAAAATCAATCTTAAGGCAGCTGTTATGAACAGACACTCAACAGATGCAAAGTTACAACAGCAACAAATGACTCCTTCATGTTCTACTGGTCCCTCTGCTTTCTTTCCCTTGGTCTTTGTGTCTGTATATTCTCCATGCCATCTTTAGCCGAGTGTCTTCCACTAAATTCACGGAGTTCCCATGTTCCTGGTTTTATTTTTTAAATTTTTAAAATTTTATTTATTTATTTTTTTATCCTCACTCGAGGACAGTTTTTTCATTGCTTTGAAAGAGAGAGAAAGTGAGAGAGAGAGAGAGAGAGAGAGAGAGAGAGAGACATCAATATGAGAGAGAAACATTGATTGGTCGCCTTCTCCTATACACCCCAACAAGGGATCGAACCCATGGCCTTTCAGCCCAGGGGATGACACTCCCAACTGAGCTACAGCAGCCCAGGTGCATGTTTCCAGGTTTCAATCTGAACCCCATTTTCAGGTTCTGATTGTCTCTCTTGTTCTTGTTTGCTATCATTCCAGACTGAGCCAGCAATGGCACCTGTTTGGCACACCCATGGGGACCCCCTGTTGTTCAGCAAATTACCCCCATGGACTGATCATCTGCTGATATAAAGCAAAGCCTGGGCCTGGACTCAAGCCTCAGGCATAGTCCGCCTTTTTTCCTGTCTTATCCTCATGCCCGATGGGTTTTCCATTATACTCGATCATAGATGGTATCTCTGTGCTGCCACTAACTCAACCATATTTTAATCACATTAGTTCAATTGTGAAGTAGCAAAAAAATAGATTAGGAGCTTGAATAGTTGAGCCGATGTGGTTATTTCATCATCAGTGGTTGTAATGGTTCAGCAATTGTAAAGGGGTAAGATTTATAGAAATTGATCTAAAACAGTCAATTTGGTCTTTTGGTTAGAGCCAGACTCAGTTCTTATTTTTAAGCATTATCTTTCTCAATAGGATCACAAGGCCGCTCTCCATGATCACATTATGATTTGTCTCCTGATTTGTATGAATTTTCTTTGATAAACACTGTCATGTAACAGACAGTATCACATCCACAGACATGCTGATAATGAGCTATGTGATTATCAGTGATATTTTCCTAGTTCCTCAAATTCCTGTGATAGTCACTATATTGGCTTTATAAGAAAAAAAAAACCTCAAAGAGAGGCCACCTTTGGGTTCTGTAAAGAGAGAAACTTCTTACATATTCAACCCCACTGAAAGGAGACACCTTCCTTCTCTTGTCTTCTTAGCACTCAGGACAAGGGCTGCATATACCTAACTGGGAAAGGCAAAAAGTGTGGGGAAAAAAAATATGTGTAGTGTGTCAGACAGTGTGCTGCACACTTGTGTGATCTTTTAAAGGTTCCCACTGCAATTCTGTAAAGTTCATGATTTTATTCCTATTTTAAAGATGGGTAAAACTGAGGCTTGCTGTCAGGGCTACCGGAAGCTTATATTTGACTTTGTGCAGATGAGATGCCTGGGAGACACAGCTTCATTACTTGGCTAGTGGGGCATAGGTGGGGTTTCAGTCTTCACGTACCCCCTCAGCTCAGAACTTTCGGCAGTTAGAAACCTGGAAAACTAACTGTACATGGTGACCCTGTTCAAAAAAGTCAAGAAACTTACCCAAGGTCACAAGTTAGAGAGGTTTGCCTTAGTTGGGTAGCTCAGTTGATTGGAGTGTCATCCTGGACACCAAAAGGTTATGGGTTTGATTCCCAGTCAGGGCACATACCTAGGTTGTGGGTTCAATCCCCAGTGGGAGTGCATACAGGAGGCAACTGATCGATGTTTCTCACATCAGTGTTTCTCTCTCTCTCTCTCTCTAAAAAAAAATCAATAAATATATCTCAGGTGAGGATTAAAAAAAGAAATAGAGTTTTAACTGACTCTGAAGTTTATGTCCCTGCTCTTTCAAAAAACTACTTCCTGGTAAATAAATAAAATCCATGCTGTCCTTACGCTGAGAATATTCAGTGATCCAGACTCCAGTGCTTTCAAAGATTGGATGTAACAAAATACACATAATTAGTTTCTCCAAATTCAGCTCAGATTGCCCCTGATTGAGAACCTCTTTATTTTTTGTATGCTCTAGTCCACTTTTTTATTGAGTTTATTGGGGTGACATTGGTTAACGAAACCATACAGGTTTCAAGCATACGACTCAACAAAACACCTGCACACTGCATGGTATGCCTATCACCCAAAGCAAGGTCTCGTTCTGTCCCCATTTATCTCTGCTTTGCCCTCTCCCACCTCCCCCCACCCCTTTCCATGTGCCAACCTCCATACTGCTGTCTGTGTCTATGTGTAGTTCACTTTAAATTCAACTTAAGCTCCAAAACCACCCCCCACACCACACCATCCCCTCTTCACCTCCCAACTTCATAAGCCAAGTTCCACAATACCCTTCCTTTGTGTCATAGACAAGGCCCTGAAATCCTGCCAGTGACATCAGTGAAAGCCACCACAGCCTTAGGAGAATTCAAAGAAGCAGATTTTCTTTTAGTAGCTCAAATAGCCAGTGCTTTCCAAAAATACCTGCAGCTTTGGCTAATGCAGATTTGTGACTAGACTCCTAATAAAGCTTTATTGTCCCCAAGTTGTGGCCTTTAAAATGCCCATGATGTAATGCTGTTAACTGATGTTGCAATTTGTTTCCATTTACGGCGTTATGTAGGGGAAACACAGAAGGATAACTTAATGGGAGTGACTCAGAATGATAGTAAGCTTTAATCAAAGCACAATAAAGTAATGATGAGCTGGATTTCCTGACCCAGGTTGGACGTAAATTTTTCCTGAGTCTTGCCCACCACCTAGTTAATTTGTAATGTGGTGCCCCTCTGAACGTCCCCTCTCCTTTGGCCTCATTGAGATTTGGGTCCATGATTCACCCTTTTGCCTTCAATAGTTCTGTTTAGGGGAGGTTATAGTTAGATGATACACAACACATGTTTTCTTAATAAATAGGCAGACATCTGGCATAGACAGGTCAACTTTCTGCTGTAAAACAAATCTAAGAATAGACACCCAACGGAAATGCTTGCGTATGTTCACCGAAAGACATGTGGTACGGTGTTCACAGGGGCAATTTGTGCAATAGCCCAAATCTGAAAACTACACAAGTGCCATCAGCAGTGGAGCGTGCCACTGCAGACCTCAGGCCAGTGGCTGGCGCTCAGCGTGCGCTCCTTGCTTTCCCCCTCTGTATTTGCTAATTTTAGCTGATAACACACTGAAGGCCACCAAGCCCTCTCTCATTGCTCTGTTCCTCGCCCGCTCATCTGGGGCTCCTTGCATCTACCCGAGTGGCTTGTGAATATCAGGAAGCACACTGCCTTCTGAGCCCGGGTCAATTGCGTGAGCTGCAGAAGTCAACTTTGCTTGTAGGTGAAGTAGCCGAGGCTTGATTTTTCCACTCCAAGCCCTTGGGGAGCACAATGGAGGGAAAACACTGCATCTTGCTCTGGGGCTGCTGTATTAAATGAAATGATGCAAAGGAAGCCCTACAATAGAATAACCACTTGATAAATATTGGTAATTGCTTTTACTAGCTTTTCAAAGAAAGGACTAGCATATAATGAAAACATCCCACTTCTTGATATTTCCTCAGAAGTTGAAATGAAAATCCATTTCTTTCTTATCTTCCGTGGCTCCCTAATGCTTATAGAATGCATTCCTTAGTAAGGCATTTGAAACCCAACATGTTTTGTCGCCTTTTGTTTTTCTTTCCTAGAGCAGACATTGGCAAACTATGGCCCCCTTGCCCATTTTTGTAAATAAAGTTTTATTGGAACCTGGCTGTGTCTATTTGTTTACATACTGCCTATGGCTGTTTTTGCACTTCCATAGCAACAAAGAGAGCAGTGTGACAGAGACAGCAGGGCTCACAGCTCTGAAGTATTTACCCTGTGGTTCTTCACGGGAAATATTTGCTGACCCCCTTCAACACTCATCTTCCCTCCAGGTCTCATTTCAAAGAGGATTTGCTCCAGCCCGGCTGGGTCAGTATTTCTCCTCTGCCTCCTGCTTTTCCCTCACATGGTCCTTTCCACCTGGCGTCCCCTTTCCACTGTGGCTTTCTTTCAAAAAACGTACTCATTTTTCCCAGCTTTGGTGAGATATAATTGACATATAACATCATGTAAGTTAGAGGTGTACTCCATGATGACTTATACCCACATGTATTTCAAAATGATGGCCACTGTAAAATTAGTTACCACCCATCTCCTCACATAACTACAACGGGGCCGTGTGTGTATGTGGTGACAACATTTATGATTTGCTGTTTTAGGAACTTTAAAATGTATGATGCAATGTTGTTAACTGTAGTCACAATGCTAAACATTAGATCCCCAGAAGTTATTCATATTACTGGAAATTTGTCCCCTTTATCCCTCTTCTGCCAGCCCCTGACAACCACCATTCTTTCTGTTTCTATGAATTTGACATTTTTATATTCCATATGTAAGTGAGGTTATACAGTATTTGTCTTTCTCTGACTTATTTCACTTAGCATAATTCCCTCCAGGTCTATTCATGTTGTTGCAAATGGCAGAATTACCTTCTTTTTTATGTCTAATAATATTCCATGAAGTACCTGTATATCACATGTTCTTTATCCATTCATTCTTCAATGGACACTTAGGTTGTTTCCATATATATATATGGCTATATATTGGCTAAATATATATATATATGATAGGCATATAAGATATACATATATGAGATAGATATATATGATTGATATATGTATCTTAGTTTTTATGACTAATACTGCAATGAATCAGTGAAGATACAGAGATGCTGATTTCATTTCCTTTGAATATGTACTCAGATGTGGGTTTGCTAGATCATATGGTAGTTCTGTTTTGAACATTTTGAGGACTCTACACACTCTTTTCCATTGTGGCTGCACCAAATTGTATTTCCATCAACAATGCACAGGGTTTCCTTGTCTCCATATCCAACACTTTCTCTTGTCTTTTTGATAATAGCCATTCCAACAGATGTAAGGTAATAATCTAACTGTGGCTTTGAGTTAAATTTCTATGCTAATTAGTGGTGTTGGGCATCTTTTCATGTACCTGTTGGCCATTTGTATGTTTTCATTGGAAAAATGTCTATTGCGGTCTTCTGCCCATTTTTGAATAAGATTATTTGTTTTATGGTGAAACAAATAATCTGATTTATATGCATTCTTTATATATTTTGCATATTAACTCCTTGTCTGATATATGGCTCATAAATATTTTCTGCCATTTCGTAGGTTGCCTCTTCATTTTGTTGATTGTTTGTTTCTTTGGCTATGTAGAAGCTTTTGTTTATTGTTGTCCAAATTGTGTATTTTTCCTTCCATTGCTTGTGTTTTTGGCACCATATCTAAACAATTATTGCCAAGACCAATGTCAAGGAGTTTTTTCCCTGTGTTTTCTTTTAGTAGTTCTACAGTTTCAGGTCTTACTTGAAGTCTTTAATCTATTTGAAGTCATGTTTTTGTGAATGGTGTAAAATAGGGGTCTGATTTCTTTTTTTCTTTTTTTTTTTTTGCTTGCAAATATCCAGTTGTTCCAGCGCCATTTATTGAAAAGACTACCCTTTCCTCACTCTATATTTTTGGCCCACTCATCAACTATTAGTTTACTGTATACGCATTTATTTCTAGGCTCTCAATTCTGTTCCACTGATCTATGTGGCTGCTTTATTGTTGTTGTTATGTGTGGCTGCTTTTATGCCATACTGTTTTGGTTACTGTAGGTTTGCAATGTAGTTTGAAATCAACAAGTGTGATGCCTCCAGCTTTGTTCTTCTTTCTCAAGATTGCTTTTGCTATTCTGGGTCTTTGAGGTTCCATACAAATTTTAGGATTTTTCTTCTTTTCTTAATTGTTGTTCAATTACAGTTGTCCCCATTATCCCCCCATTGCTCCCCTCCATCCTACCCACCCCCACCTCCCACATTCAATCCTATCTCCCTGTTGTCTTTGTCCATGTGTTCTTTATACATGTTCCTTGATGACCCTTTACCTTCTTTCCCCTGTTATCCCCCTCCCCCCTCCCCTTTGGTCACCGTCTGTTCTTTATTTCCATGTCTCTGGTTCTATTTTGCTCGCTTGTTTGTTTTGTTGATTAGATTCCACGTATAGGTGAGATCATATTGTATTTGTCTTTCACCAACTGTCTTATTTCACTTAGCATAATACTCTCCAGTTGGTCCATGCTGTCATGAGGGATAGGAGTTCCTTCTTTCTTTTTCTATTTCTGTGAAAAACACCACTGGAATTTTGATAGAGTTCACCTCTAATTTATAGATGGCTTTAGTATCAGGGTAATCCTGGCCTCATAAAATGAGTTTAGGGGTGTTCCGTCTGGAAGATTGGCATTAACTCTTCTTCACATGTTTGGTAGAATTCATCAGTAAAAAAAGATCTGGCTTTTCTCTGTTGAGAGGTTTTGATTATTGCTTCAAACTCTTTAGTCATTATTAGCCTGTCCAGGCTTTCTATTTCTTCATGATTTGTTCTTGGTAGGTTGTATGTTTCTAGGAATTTACCCATTTCCTTTAGATTATTCAATTTGTTGTCATATTTTATACTAATCTCTTATGATTCCTTGTATTTCTGTGGTGTCAGTTATATTGTCTCCTCTTTCATTTATAGTTTTGTTTATTTGAGTCCTCTTTTTTTTTCTTGGTTAGTTTAGCTAGAGGTTTGTCACTTTTGTTTATCTTTAAAAAACTCAACACTTTGATTTATTCATTTTTTTCTATTGCCTTTCTAGTCTTTATGTCATATATGTTTGCTTTAATCTTTATTATTTTTATGCTTCTGCTAAGCTCGGGCTTAAATTGTTCTTTTTCCAACTCCTTGAGGTGTAAAGTTAGGCTGTTTATTTGGGATCTTTCTTTCCTCTTAATGTAGGCATTTATTGCTATAAGTATTTTTCTTAGAACTGTTCTTGATGCATTCTACAGGTGTCTGTAGGTTATGGTTTCATTTTTATTTATCTCCAGATACTTTCTGGTTTCACTTTTGATTTCTTTTTTGGTTTCAACCCATTGGTGGTTCAGGAGTGTGTTGCTTTATTTTCACATATTTGTGAAGTTTTCCATTTTCCTCCTATTAATGATTTCTAGTTTTATGCATTTTAGTCAGAAAAGATACTGGATATTAAGTCAGTTTTCCTAAATTTGTTAAGGCTTTCTTTGTGGTATAACATATGGTGATGTATACTGGGAAATATTCCTTGCATGCTTGAAAATACTGTATATTCTGCTACTGTTGGATGGAATGTTCAGTATGTATGTAGATCCACTTGGCTTATCATATTGTTTAGGTTTGCTGTTTCCGTATTATTCTGTCTGGATTATCTGTCCAATGTTGAAAACGCAGTATTGAAGCCCCCTACTATTATCATATTGCTATTTCTCTTTTCAGTTCTATTAACATTTGTTTTCAATATTTAGCTTCTCCAATGTAGGGTGAATATGTACCTACAATTGTTATATCCTCTTGATGAATTGACTACTTTACCGCTATATAGCGATTTTTCGTTGTTGTTGCTTATGACTGATTTTGACTGAAAGTCCATTGTATAAGTTATCAGGATAGCCACCCTGTTCTGTTTTGGTTACCATTTGCATGACATTTTTTCCATCCCTTCACTTTCAAGGTGTGTGTGTCTTTAGAGCTAAAGTGACTCTCTTGTAGGCCGCATATTATTGGTTCTCTGTGTCTTTTTTGGGACAATTTAATTCATTTAGGTTTAAAGCTACTATTAATAGGCTTTACTATTGATATACTGTTAATTGTTTTCTGACTGTTATTTTTAATTTCTTTGTTCCCCTCTTCCTCTGTGATTTTTGTAGTGGTATATTTTAATTCTTTTTTCTTTAAGTTTTTCTACTTACTATTGGTTTTGCCTTGTGGTTACCATGAAGTTTACATAAAACATCTTACAGATATTAGTCTATTAACTTACCTCCAATTGCATACCAAAACTCTACACTTTTATTTCTTCTTCCCTGATAATTTATTCTATAGATGTAAAACTTTACATCCTTTTATGTTGTATATCCACTAACAAATTATTGGGGTATATTTATTTTAAATATCATTGTTTTTTAAACTTATACTAGCTGTAGATAAGTCATTTACACACCACCATTACAGTCTGAATTTGAGTATATATTTATGTTTACCAGTGAGTATTAATTATATGTTTCATGTTGTTACTTAGCGTCCTTTTATTTCAACTTGAAGAACGCCCTTTAGTGTTTCTTGTACGGCAGATCTTGTGGTGAGGAACTCCCTTAGCTTTTAGGTGCCTGGAACTGTCTGTTACTCCTCCACCATTTTGGAAGGACAGTTTTGCCAGGTATAGTGTTGTTTGGTCATGGTTTTGTAGATGGGTGTCCTCTTCAAAGGCAAGAACCCTGAAAACTATGCCCTGAATAGGTTCTCTGTTTATATCAGTGCAACAAATGAATGAATGAATGAATGCATGAATGCATGAATGCACGTGGAACTCATCCAACTCATGAGGATCCTGCCCCGAAATTCAGGCCTCAGGTATTGAAAGAACTTCTGCTTCTAGAAACCACTTCCAGATTGATGGCTCCTTTAACGCACTGGCTCCTGGCTCACTACCCTGGGCAACGGGCAGCTGGAGTGATTGGATTGGTAGAGACTAGATTTTCACTGGGGGTTGTAAAAGTCACACTCCCTAATGAGAAACAACGTGGAGACTAGATCCAGGAAACCAGCCCAGTTGGTAACACCCTCGTAAAAGAGACTGATAAATAAATAAGCGAGCCATCCAGCTTTTCTTCTCCTCAGCAAATGAGATGAAACAGCTGGCCTTGGAAAGAGGCCCTGTGCTTTGTTAACTGGAAACAGATTAGTAAATTCAATCGGCTGACCGGTTTTTCAGTCTGTGGCCTTACAACATTTGAAAAAGGGAATTTTTGTTAAAAAGTTTCTCTGACAAGGGCCGGGCAGCACATGACACTAGCCTGGCCTGAATGTTTCATGCTAGGGGGTAAAAATACTTTATTTATTTATTTTTTTGGATTTTCATCTTTAACTTTCCTATGGATCTTTGACAAAAACCTTAGGGAATTCTATAGAGTGCATGTTGTCAGTATTTTAATCAGCTTCAGCTGTCAAAACTCTTGTAACCCGCCTCTTCTATTTAAAATGTGTCTTCTAGGCATAAAATAATTAAAGGTGCAGGACCATACAGTCGGCTCAGAGCCACTGCAATGTGACAAAACCCTATGGATGAAAGGTATTATTTCAGGAAGTTTTAAATATAAATTTTGTTTTGTCAGAAGGCTGCAGGGCACACATTTTCTATACTGTCAAGCTTGATAGTAACAATATTTATATTTCAAATAAAAAGATTAAATTTCAGTCTTATGTGTTTCTGCTTTTCGTCATTTTTTTTTTACTAGTTTATCATAGTGCTGCATTCTCAGTATGTCATGATACACCCTTTTCTTTTTTTGCTGACAAGACTTTTATTTTATTGAAATATCTTGTCTGTAACTCTCAGTGTCGGGGCTGAAACAATGAAGATCTCTGTGCCACTTGGGTTCGGTTGTTTTACAAACGTCTTGTTTTACACCTTGTTGAAGGTTTGTCAAAGGAAACGCAAACCAACAAAAGCAATCCAAATAACAAACACACTCGGACCAGCGTGTTTGGCATGCGTGCCGGAGAGGGCTTTGAGCTCCTCCTCACCTGGAGTCATGTGCATGCTTTCTCATCTCTGACTTGGAAAGCAAACAAGGAAACAGGCGAGGCCAGGGAGCCCCGGGAAGGAGCCGTTGCTGTGAATGGCGGAGCGGGCTGCTTTGTGTCAGAGCTTGTTAGCTGCTGAGGCTCATGTCTCCAAAGGAGCCAAGGCAGCCAGGGGAGCTTTCTGAACCACAGGAGCTGATGAGTTTCTGAGTTTCCAGGCTGGCTCAGGGTCAACCCTTCCACATCACACTTGACAGAGTTGTTTGGGAGAAACGTGCAGAGCGACTCTCTCCCCCACCTGTTGGATGGGAGCCTGACTGTGGCTGGGTGCTCAGCCTTGCTCCTGTCGAAGTCAAAGGAGCACTCTTGCTTTCAGATGGAGGCTTTCTCCGTCAGAATGGCTGCTCCCTCTTCTTCCCACTTAGCTCTTTGCGCTGCCGAGGGAGAGTCAACTAACTGATCAGAACTCTTCTCCCCACCTGGAGTCTGTAGAATTTGACCTTCTTGAGTCAACTAGGCCCAAGGGCAGCACCCTCCTCTCTGAGATGACAGATCGCACATGTGCCTAACTTCCAACTCCATGCCTGCGGCAGACATCACTAATCTATCCTAGACTTTAACACTCAGCCAGCCACATCTTAGAATCCCATTCACCATAGTTCTCTAGGCAGTCACAACCAATCAGGTAGCAGGCCATCTTTATATCACCACCCCCCTGTGCCAGGCAGAGGGGCAGCTGTCCAGGCCCATGTGTTTCTAGCCATCTCATGGCCCAAACAGTACTGTGATTTTAATGTTGTGGTTCGCAGCCCCAGCTATATCCCATGTTAACCATACTTCGATTCACAAAGTCCTTTCGTATCCTGACCTTACATGGCACCTTAGAGATCGCCAAAGCCCAAAAGTGAAAGGTGCAAAGTGCAGAGTCACTTCTGCCAGACTGTATACGTGAGAGGGAGAGCCAGCCTGGAAGATGCCTGCATAGACCGTGAATGCTGGCAGGCTCGTTTCACTGGAGGCGCTGTCTTCTCAAGGCTGCCCAACAGTCTGGATTAGAGCACTTGACTCGTGCATAAGGATTTTCTGTGTGACTGGTTCAAAAGTGACCTTTCTGCCTTTGAGTTAAAACCCATGCTCTTTAGTGTAACTATCAAGTACTCCCACAATCTAGCTTCGGCTTGCCCGGTGACAAGCTGCAATGCTCTTCCAATATGTGAAACTGTGTTTATGAAACACTCATTTTCTTTAATTTTCTCATCTTCACTCATCCCATGTGATCACCTAGTTATTCTAGAATGTCCAGGTCTAGTGACCTTTACTGTCTGTGTCTAGCAGAGCCAGCATGAGTTATTCCTCCCCTGAGCTCTTATAAGAGCATAGAAGGGAGGAGGGGGTTAGGAGGAGAAGAAGGGAAAAAAAGGAGGCGCAGGAGAAGAATTTCCATGAAGTTTGGGCAAGAGGGAAGGTTTGATACTTTGAACCAATCGTCAGATGAGCACGGACTTCAGGATTCTGAAAATATTTTTCCAGTGTGTACACACAGGAACGCATGGGCACACACACATTCACACCCAGAATTTAAAATGCCAGAAGCTGAATCAGACCCTATTTTGGAAGGAGGCTTTTTTTGGTCATGTCTAAACTACACTGACTACCTAGAAACCTATTGTTAACATCACTTCCCTCAAACTTAGACTGCCAGAGCATTTTCCATAATATAAACCCTGTTGGTCATGTGCGTGTCCCATGTCAACCTGTACAGGCAAAGAGAATCTAAAGTACTGGTTAAATGGGAGTCATTCATGGTCCTGGGCAGGATCGATGCTTGTCTCCTTTTATCTTTATGTCTCTCGGTGTTCAGTGGCAAAGAACAATTTTAGCAAAAGCAAGAGTGAGGCTTAAGAAGAAAGATACAGAGGGATCTTATGGAAGCCAAGGAGAGGAAGGGGAAGTAAGCCTCACTAGGGATGACAACTAGGACCGGAATATTGTCAACGGAAGCAAGGAACTGCCCCCTCCCAGAGTCACATCAGCTTTTGTGTCTAATTCTATATAGGTTTCCCTTCTCTCTCTCTCTCTCTCTCTCTCTCTCTCTCTCTCTCTCTCTCCCTTTCATTTGTTGCAAACCAGTTCTCCTTACCTCATTGCATGTAGTCCAAACATGGCCATGCCACGGAAAACTTGACATTCTTCATGACCACAACTTAAGACTCAGTATTTCTATGTCCTGATTCCATTTTCCCAAGAGGGAGAATCTGATTGTTCCAGCCAGCCACCAAATATTTATTTCTGGGACAAGTGGCCATTTTTTGGTCACAAAGGACGTGACCACTATGGCTGGGGATGAGGACTTTGCCTGTCACCATGTGGTTTTAGAGGCTACTTCCTATATGTTGTGGGAGAGATGGTCTCAGATAAAGCATTGTGGGGTGGATGCGAAGAAATCCAAAAATGCTTCCTAAGCCTTATAATTCCTATTCTATAGACAAGAAAATGGTATCCCAAAGACTTTTTTTTAAGAAGAAGGAGAAGAAGAAGAAACAGACTCTTTGTCATCCCTTACATTTAAGACAGAGGCTGTCTGAATAGGCCACAACTCAGTATCCACCTCAGCCCAACTTCTATATGATCTGGTCATTATTTTCAAATACTGGCCTTTTTTTCTTTTTCTTTTCTTTTAGTTATTTATTTATTTTTCGTTTTTGTTTTTTAATCACAGAGGGCACCGTCATTATGACACAGACTGCAACCTATTTACTTTAGGGTTACAAACCAATGACATGCCTTGTACATAACAGGAAAAAGAAGGCACTCCCTAAAACTCCTTCAGGGAACATCACTAACCTCCATTTCATAACCAGAAATTCATAAGGATAGAAGTCACTGAAAAAAGTGATTGTTTTTCAATAGGTGATTAATAGTTTTTGAATGGGTAATTACTAGACCTGAAATTACTGGCAAAGGAGGATTTCGTTACCAAGAGCCCCAAGAGTCATTCTTATGCTTAAGCAGTAATGTGTCACAGGGTGGCATTTAAAGTTTTACTCCACTTAGAAAAGTATGCCAGAGCCCATTGTAGAGTTCACGTCAGTCTATCAGATGACTTTCGAGGCTTCTGTGAGAAACCGAAGTAGTCTCTGTTGAAAAAAAACAAAACAAAACAAAACCAATATTTTAATTGTGTAAAATCTTAGAGTAGGGATTTATGTGAATCTCATGTATTTAGAACAAAGAAGATATAAGGAACTCACTGAAGCATAGAGAAGATAGGACTATTTTTTTTTTTCTTTTTAGGTTACAGGTTTATTGTGAACAGTTGTAACTCAGGAACAGCCAGTTGGAAGAGATGCACAGGGCAAGGTGTGAGGAAAGGGCATGTATACTCCAACATGCCCTCTCAACACGCCACTCTCCCCAAATCTCCATGTGTTCACCAAGGCGGAAGCTCAGGACTATTTCAAAAGCTGTAACCAAACTATTTCAAAGGATCAGAAAATTAAATTAACAGGTTCCCAGGAAGCAAGTATTAACTTAGGTGATTACTAGTCAACTACCTGTAGGAGGCCCAGTCTGAATATTTATCTAAATTGCAAGTCATCCCTAAATTATGTTCCCAGGACCTGCCAATAAAGGGGAAACATTCTGAGTTGGATGCTTCCTGAATGAAAAGAAAAACTAAAATGGCACAAGCTCAAGGAAAAAGGTGACATTCTGCCTACTATGAAAATCATGCTTAAACAAGGAATTTATCTTTCTATTAGGGCCACTTAGTAATAGAACAAATTACACCTGCACTGTGGGAAATTACCATAGAAAGTGGTGATTCAGTCCTTTTTAGGGGGAAGAGAATCAACAAGGAAAAATGAGGTGGAGAACATATGCTCATACCCAACTCTGCCATGAACTGTTATTGACAATACCACAGATGAGTTGGGAAGCTTGCTGGTTTGATGATAAGGAAGCTGTCACTTTCCCTGCTGAGACTGACATGCCTCATGACATCAGTATAATTGACGTCTGTTCAATAATACCCAGATCTGTCCCAGAATCTGTGCAAGAACATCTGATAGTTACAGGAAACTCAAAAGTGAAGTGCTAGGAAGGAGAGTGTCCAGATGGGCACAGATGTTCTGAGATAAAATAAGATTTAAAAAAAATATATATTCAAAGCTGTTTAACAGATGCCATGTTAAACAAAGGAATGGTTCATGGAGCACGTGCTGGTTTTGGAGAAGTGTCTGAGCAGAGCTGGGCTAGGAACACAGGCCCTTATGACCGTTAAGAGTCATGTATTCATCCCTGGCTTAGGCCTGTGTGTGGCCAACATGGTTTCCTCTAGCGACAGGGTGCCTTTCTTCCCGAACGATTTATGTGTGGGTACTTGTTCAACATGAGTGGTGGCTTCCTATTAGCTCCCATTGCCTCCAAAGAGAGAGAACACCCAGGGTCCAGATCTTAGCCCACACTGAACTTCCTGATCTAAAATCAAAGATAAATGCAGCAGGTGGGGAAAATGTCAGGCGGCACCAGAGGACAAGTTAGGAACTTCGTTCAGTCAGTGAATGAACAAAGGCTGTGAAGTTTCGTTAATGATCTCACAGCGATCGGGAAAGCTGTGCATAGGAAAAGACCTGAGCAGGGTTGGTTTAGGGGAGAGGTTGGCAAAGTCAAGACCCCTGGGCCAAACTTGACCCACCACTCTAACTTGTGTAACTAAGTGGAATGCAATGGAATATCATTCAGCCATTAAAATGAAGGAAACCCTGCCACTCGTGACAACCTGGATGAACCTTGGGACGTTATGCTAAGTGAAATAAGCCAAACCCAAAGAGACAAACGCTGTATGATGAACTCACAGAAGCAGAGAGAAGAACAATGGTTGTTGCCGGGGGCAGGGGTGGGGCGAGGGGGGCACGGTGAGACGGTGATCAAACGGCACAAGCTCGCAGTTGGAAGATGAGTAACTTCCGGGGGCCTAATACACAGCGCGGCGGCTATAGTTAGTAACACTATATTGCATAGTTAAAATGTTCTAATAGAACAGATCTTACAGGTTCTCATCACACGCACCCACCAAAAAAAAGAAATGGTAACTATGTGAGGTGATGTGATGGACGTGTTAATTAGCTTGATTGCGGTAATCATTTCACAGTGTATACATATGTAAAATCACATTGTACACCTTAAATATATACAGTCTTTATTTGCACAGTGCACCTCAGTAAAGCTGGACAAAATGCAGATTCCTAGTCGGCCTGTCAGACCTACTGCAGAAACAAGCGTGAAGGGACACGGGCAGGCCGCTGTTTGAGTGAGGCCCGCGGCTGCTTCTGCAGTAGCAGAAGGGCACAGCTGTGGCCGTATGGCCCACAAAGCCTAAAATATTTACTGTCTGGTCCTTTATAGAAAACACTTAAAAACCTCTGTCAGGAAGACCTTCCCTCCGTCCAAGAGATACCACTTGCCTTCTTATTTCATCCTTCAGTTCATTCGCTTACCCTTCAACAAAGATTGAAGTTCCCCGGCCCCCTCCCTGTACCCCACTCATTTTGTTTTCCTTTTGGTGCTTGCAAAGACGAATAGAACTTAGCCTATCATCAAAGAGCGTGATGAATAATTTGTATACCCTACAACAGACATGGCTTCATTTTCACTGTTCTCGTGGCGACGGCGGTGAAGGCTCTTGTCGGTGATTTGCTTACGTTGATTGGACCCCTGCTACACACGGCAAACTCAGCGGTGACCGTTTGACCGCCACCATCTCATTTGCTCCCAGCCCTACCAGCGTGGGGTGGCCATTATTCCCATTTTACAGATGAGAATACTGAGGCCTAGAGGTACTGTGACGTTTGCCCCAGGTCACACGATCAGAAAGTGACAGACCGCTCCAATGGAGCCCAGGTTTGCTGAAAGTAGAGTTCGTGCTCTCAAAATAGCCAAGCTCCACTCAACAAAATAGCATCAGTTCCACTCAACACATATTTTCTCTGTGTCTGCCCTTCCCTTTCCCTTGACGTGAGCCGACACAGGGGACACAGAGAGACAGTCACCACCCTAGGAATTACATGCTTTGGGGTTCATGGTCCTTGCTTACACCCAGGGTTGCCCCGGGCCCAGGCTCAGGGAGGCCGCACCTAATTCCTGTTTGGTGAGCACAAGCCCTTGCCCCAGCGACGCTCGGAGAACCGTCCTTGCCTCCATGACCTGCTGCCGTGACGCCCTGAAGATCCGACTCACAGAGATGACATGAGAGAGTGAAATTTAGTGGCTTATATTTATCTAATAAAGGACACAAACCCATCTGCATTTTTTTACTGATACTCTCTTTAGAAAATTAAACGAGGTGATGCACACAGAGTACTTAGTGTGTGTTTAATTAGTGGTAACCATCATATTACAACCTCATGCTCAGAATCTTGACACAGTTTAGCCTGTTTCACCCCCAAAGGGAAACACCTGCATTTCCATTCTTGTTCCTTTGGATGCTAAGGGGACATGCGTTGCTTAAACAGCAGATGGAGTTTATTTCAACAACACAGTTTTTTACCCCAAAAGGCCCAATCAGTCCCATGAGGCAAATGCCTCTTAAATCAGTCTCCGCAGAGTTGGATGGCAGGGTCTGTTGCATCACTGTTAGCTTTCTGGGATCCATGGAGGGGAAAGCCTACCCCTACCCTTACCCTCGGAGATCTCTCTTCTTAGGTGAAAAGCACTTAAATCAAGGAGCAGTGAAGACCCCCACTGCTATGGATATTGTTTATGAATTACTCAGTATCCAGTACACCCTCCCCAACAGAAAACTCTTTTTATTAGGTCTTTAATGTATGTTTTATGTGTTTCATCTTCTGTAAGTAGTTCATGTGCCGTGGGGGAAATTACTCCACCTACAATGTCAAAGGTGAGTTGGGTTAACCCCAAGGAAATTGTCTCCCCCACCAGTGATTGTTTTACAAGGGGCCTAGGACCTCATTGGGACAGTGGGATACAAGACACAGTTTTCTATTTGCTCCCTTGCTCTTCTGGGAGAACTTTCTGGAATTGCACTGTACAGTAAGATAGCTGGTAACCACATGTGGCTACTGAGCACTTGACATGTGGTGAGTCCAAATAGATATCAGATTTCAAAGGCTTAGCATAAAAAAAGAATGTAAAACCTCTTATTAATATTTTTTACTACTGATTTCATGTTGAAATGTTGGTATTCTGCATATACCGGGTTAAATAAAATATATTTTGGTAAATTTAATTTTACCTGTTTCATTTTACTTTTTTAACACAAGTATTATTAGCCTATTTCAAATTAGATATGTGGTTCGCATTCTCTTTCTACCAAACAGAGCTATTTTAAAGGGACTCCCTCTCTCCTGGACATTGTAGTTTGCAGAGAGAGGCTGAGAACTGCTGCAGCCTCCCACGATTAGCCTGTGGGTGAAACCAACACGAGGAGGGCAGAATGAGGAGAGAGTCAGAACATGATGTTCAAAGAACCTCTGCACCCCAATCCTTGTTGTTCCAGCAAGTTTGGGACAGGATTTTCTCTTACTTGCTATTGAGAGAATTTATACTTGAACGTGGCCTTAAAGCCTTGTTTCCTGAGAGCGCAGGGAGGTGGGTGCCCTGAGGTGTGCATGCTTGGACCAGAATGAGGAGGAGAAAGCCTGGGATCTCCCGGTCTTGTGACTGAGCTCTGAAGGAGTTGGGAAGCCAGCATGGATTCGGCCTCTCAGAGATGGGATAGAAAAGTGTATCCAGAAGGTCGAGCTGTCCGTGCTGCCTCGAGCTGGGAGCCCACCTGTGAGGACAAGCTCCCGACGGGGCTGCGGGCAAACACAGAGCACGGGCCTGCTGACAGGCAGCCCCTCCCACCGCACTGGCAGACGAAGAGAAGGCTTAATCAGTGTGAACAGGGAGAATGGTTGTGCCAGGGGCTTCCCTTCGCCCCTTCAAGACACTCTCCACCCTTCTACACCCTGGCCCCTATTGAAGGTAGGATTTGTCAATAAAATTCTTGCTGTCTGGCTCTCAGCAAATGGGGAGCACCAGTTGAGAGATGAGCAAAAGAGAGGAGTGTGTGGTTGGGGTATTTATTCTTCTGGCTTTGCCCCCTCAGGTCATCATGAGCTGGACGAAAGCTCGCAGCTCACTTCCGGAGGTCCTCTCCATCCAGATGCCATGCCCCACCCCTCTCTCTTGCTCCTTTAAGTCTGGCGTCATCATGGTGCCCCCTTGCTACCAGCGCCAAGATTCTAAGCCTCCTGGTGTACCTATACCCTGCCCATACCTTTATCAATGGTCTTTTTTTCTTAAATTATTAAACTCTCTTCTAATGATCCAAGTTAGCTGTTTAAGAACCTTGCTATAATGGTACTTCCAGACCCCTCGTGGCTTTACTTAGACCAGGTGATGGGAAAAGGATGTCAGGGTCACAGCCAGCCAGGTTCCAATATGGTGGGTGTCCAGTGATTAGAGAGCAGGGATGTGACTGGCGGACTAGGGATGGAAAGGCGAAGGGAGTTGGCTCAAGGAATGAACCACAAGCGGAGGTAGGGGACACGGCCTCTCCCAGCTGATGCTTGATTTTGGACTATCAAGATGGAGAGCCAGCAAGTGCAGTTCAGAGTGTTTTTTTCTTCACTCTTAATGTGTGACCCATGAAGTCGGTCTGCAAATCACACTCATAATTGAGATCATTAGGGTGCCACACAGAGTTTCTAGAGCCCTGTTCCAAAGAGCCCGCGTGTGCAGGGACCTCCTGTTGAAGGAGACCCTGGGTGATGTCACCAAGGCTGAACTCATGAGTTGAGCATGCATTGACTATTTGTGACTCTGGTGGGTGGCCAAGGGATGTGGCCTAACTCAGCCCAGAGCAAAACTGGAAGCTTGGAGAAGTTTGATTTGGACATTCTTAGTTCTCTGCTTCTCAACTCTATTTTTTTTCTTCTTTCACCTCTTCTTAAGTTTCCTGATCCTTGGGGGTCTATAGGCTCAATATTTTCCAAACGTTAGTTATTCTTTTGTATATACCTTCAAGATTTTTGCCAAAGAGTTATAACCAAAATTGATTTATTTAATATTTTCTTAAACTGATTTGCTTGTATTTTTTAACTTTAACTACCTTGAGCACTGATACGTGTGAAAGCATAGAATGTTCCTTTCTGACTTAACTATTACACGTACAACCAGATACATAGTAATGATAATAAAATAAAAAACCAGTGCCAGTTAAACCATGATGGCTACCACCTGATCTACAGCAGCCCCAGCTCGGGAAACATGAAATTGTCAGAACTGGAATAGTGCTGTCCAGCAGAACCCCCTGGGACAGTGGAAGTGTCTGTCCGTACTACCCAGAACTACAGCCACACGTAGCTAGTGAGCACCTGAAATGTGGCAAATGCAACTGTGAGCTGAATTTTTTGTTAAGTCAATTTAATTAATATAAGTTCACATTTGAATAGCCACATGCCGTGAGCGGCTACCAAGTTGCACAGCACAGCGCTGGGGTATCTGCATTTAAAAGTAAATCATAGCAGAAAGGATGAACCTCACGCCAGACACTGTATGAGCAATTTACATAATTATTTTTCCTTATGTATTCCTAAGGATGCTGGGAGGGAAGTGTTACCTCATTCTGGTGGTAGGCACAAGTCAAAGATGGGAGGATTTTCCATTGCTTCCTTAAATACACAATGAAGTTATCCTCTGTTATTTACAGAGAGAGAGAGAGAGAGAGAGTGAGAGAGAGAGAGAGAGAGAGAGACATGTGAGCAAATTGTCACCCAACCCCACATTCAAGATTTAAAAGGTTGACATTTCCTTTTTCCTTCTCTCTCCTTTTTTTAAACATCCAGCCTTCCTCATTAACCAGATATCTTTATTCTCTAAATATTTACCACCCAAATGAAATTTACAGTTTAATTTGCTGTATAAAATCATTTATTGACTGATAAACCTCATTACTAAGCTCTAGCACAGCCCCAGCTACTCCCGACAGTTTTAATTCTTGTACCAGCAGGCTACTGGGAGAGAAAAACAATCCTGTCAAATTAACGGCGGGGGTCTAAATTATTCAAATACACTAAATCCATGCAGAACCATTCCCCTGCTCATCATTTTTCTTTCAGAGCCAACAATTAACCGGCAATATTCTAACTTAAACAATGACAGCCATTCTAAAAGAATTCTGGGAACAGGGAACATTCCAGCTTCCCATGTGGCCTTCTGCTCCTGGGGACACTGCAGTAATGACCTCTGCAGGAGCCCCCATGGAAAGGGGACACTTTTTTTGCCCAAACACCACACCTCTTCAGGGCATACCATTCTTTGCCTCTCTCTCCCACATGACCCCCACTCCCGCCCCAGTTAGAGAGTGTGTTTGGCCATCCAGGTGTGTGTCTAAGTGTACTTCTAGCCAACACCAGATGAGGATCAACCTGCAGTTAGTTAATTGCGCACGTACCTTTCTGCCTGTGGGAAAAGAAGGGACTCCAGTTTTCTACCTGCAAATGCAACCAAACTGATGATTGAGCTGCTGATTCAGAAGGCAGGCCCATCTCAACGAGCCTGAAAAAAGAAAAAAAAAAACCTTTAAAAATGATGTTAGCCTCAAAACAACAAATAGCAAGACTCCCTGTCACATTTGAGAAGGAAAATCTTGTGCACCACGATGGACCTCAGTCAGGGTCTGCACAATGGCATGGCCTTGGGTGGATGGGTTTGTTTTTTTTTAATCTAGTTTCTCATAGCTTGTGGTCACCTTACAGTGATGGGTCCCTGGGCATGACACCCAATGTCAAAGTTCTTAATCAGTAAAAAGAAAAACAACCAAAAGTAATGTTGATCTTGATAATTCATGTATTCATTCACTCTTTTTTCAAATATTTATGGAGTGTCAACTATCTGCCAAGCTCATAGGGCCTCGGAAGCATCATGATGCCAGAAGTGGAACCAGAAGCAAAGGAGTGACACTTGGTCAGAAAGGACGCTCAGTCTCTGCCCATTAGTTCAGGGTCGATCAGAATGTGTGAACCAGAAAAACCTCAGCAGTTTATTAAAAATGCAGATGAATCGGGCTCACATCACACAGAGTAAGCCAGACTCTCTCAGATGGAGCCCAGGAGCCTGCATTCTAACACTCTTCTCCAGATGTTTCTTAAGCACTCTGAAAGGTTAGTCTGGAGCTTGCCAGGTGAAAAGTATACACCTGAGAGCATCAGGCAACAACAGATGACCTAAAAGAATGCTAACCTCAGTGGTAGAGCTAAGTAACCCAGAAAATGTTGGTGTAGGACATACCCAGGGTCCCTATACAGAGCCAGCATAGAGCCAAAGAGATGGGGCGGGTGCAGCATGCGGGGACCTAACAAGGGGCACCTTTGTCATCATAAACAATGGTGGTCCTACCCATGCTGTTCATGAGGCTTTTTTTTGTTACTGATATTTTTTTATAGCTTTATTTCTTTCCTTTTAAAAAAAACTTTTAGAATAGTTTTACGTTTATGGAAAAATTGCAAGGATAGTAGTGCAGAGTCTCTATACGCCTGACACCTTATTTTCCCTACAATTAACATCTTACATGTATATGGTCATTTGTCACAATTAAGTGAATCGATATTGATATATTATTATTGACTAATCTCCATACTTTACTTGGATTTCCATAGTTGAAAACTTAATACCCTTTTCCCATCCAGGATAGCATCTGCAGATTCAACCAACCATGGATCAAAAATATTTGGAAAATTCCCCCAAACTTCCAAAGAGCAGAACTGGAAAAAAGAGCACACCATGCTGAGTCCATGTGAATAAAGTGATGTGTAAACATACCCTGCTGTAGCCTGTATGCAAATATAGGTTATATGCAAATTCTACACTATTTTATGTAAGGGACCTGAGCATCTGTGGATTTTGGTACCCACATTGGGTTCTGGGATCAGGGGGTCAACTAGACATTTAGTCATCATGTCTCCTTAGGCTCCTCTGGGCTTAACAATTTCACAGACTGTCTTTGTTTTTGACGACCTTGATAGTTTTGGGGTGTCCCATTCAGGTATTTTGCAGAATGATCTTCAGTTGGAATTTGGCTAATGTTATTTTCATGATTAGACTGGGATTATGGATTTTGAGGAGGAAGAACTGAGCGGAAAAGTGCTGTTTTCATGACATCACATCAAAAGCATATGCTATCAAAATGTCTTGTCCACTGCTGATGTTGACCTTGATCACCTGACATGTTTGTCAGACGCCCCCACTATAAAGATAGCTTTTCCCTCCCTTCCCATACCATACTCTTCAGAAGAAAGTCACGATGTGCAGACCAAACATGGGGGCCGGGGAACATGCTCCACACACTTGAGCATAGCTTATCTACATAAACGATTTGGAAACCCTCTTTGTGGGAGATTTGTATATTCTTCCTCATTTGTTTATTTATGCAGTCATTTATTATGTCAGTATTGGAACTTAATGGATATTTGTGTTGTGCTTTGAATTTTAACCCAATACTATGTGTTATGTATTTTTCTTGCCCAGATCATTCCAGCTGTAGTCATAAGTCACTGGGAACTCTTTCATTTGGCTCCTGTGTCCATCTGACACACCTACTTTATTTCCTGTCACTAGAAGATGCTTCAGGCTCATCTTATATATTTTCTATCCCAATCCTAGAATCAGACATTTTTCCAAGGAACTTTGGTTTCTTTTATTGGAGAAAGGCATTTAGAAACCAAGATCTGGGTGTTGCATGTGCTCATAACTACCGGGGTGTTATTGCTTCTAAGTCCTTCCAGAACTAGGAAATATATGTGCGTATATTAACTTATCTGTGAATACACACATATCTCTTTCTATCTAATCTATGTATATCTAGCATATCTATCTATCTATCTATCTATCTATCTATCTATCTATCTATCTATCTGTCTTTATCTACACTAAGCTAAATATAAGTCCATACTGATGTCTCTAACTCTCATTACCACTTGGCTCCATTACCACGTGGATCATTCTAGCCTCCCCCTGACCCATGCTTATCTATAACCTCCCTTCCATTCCAATAGTGAGAAACTGGATTCTCAGCATCTTCTACCCCACCCACTTCATTTGTTTGTTCAACCTCAGTATACATACATAATGATTTCAGAATTAATCTGTACCTTCCTGAGGGTCCCCTTTTTATATAATGTCTATTTACAACCAAAGAAGTGCCTGTTACTTGTAACACATTTTGGGATACTCCGGTTTGGAGGAACTCCTTCCTTAGGCTCCTACAGTAGTGACGCAATGAGTACCCTTGGCCATCTCTTCTTTTCTTGGCCTGTCCTTCCAGATTATGACTCAGCTCCCACTGGCAACACCCCCCCCCCCCCCCCCCCGCATTTGCCCAAGACCTAGAATAGCCCTCATTGCCATAGTAGTGTTATCAATATCCATTCAAAGAGCACTTGTCCAAAGCACGTATTACATACCTAGGCCTGTGTTAAAGATAAAGATATGGAACTTAATGTAACAGGGTCCAGCCTCCAGTAGCTCTGTGTCTAATTGGGGCGGGGGAGGACTTGGCTCTTTTTGCCATTTTTTTCAATGTCAGTTTATTTCTCTAAGTGCCACTGCACAAGGGAGCATTGGATGCCACTGTGTCTCAGAGGAGAGAGCTTTCACCTAGGGTTTCAACACGTGGGAAAGCTTCTCAGTAGAGACGACTCTTTAGCAGAGTCCTCAAGAATGGATTCATGCTTCTCATATGTATCCATTGATTGTCCTTGTATGGGGAGGGGTGTTGGGAACATAACGGGGGGCAGGAAACCCAGGAAAGGTCCCTGGTCTCATGCAGACCCCAGGTAAGTGAGGGAGTCAGGCATTTGTAGCGTAAGTGGCAGTTAATCACGTGGGCATGTGGTGTTTCAGCCCTGAGATTTCACCCACAAAGGTTTCCTTCAGTTCTCACATCTCTGCCTCCATCAGGCCCCTCTGGGAAGATACTGCAAGGATTCCAAAGAACCTAGCTTCCCCAGAGCCCTACCGATGCCTTTGCATCACACCAAGCACCAGGGAGAGGGGAGGGAAGGCGGCTGCCAATTGGACAACATCCATGTGATCTTTTTTATATGTAAATGTGACTTTAAATAATATCTTGTAATGACCTGCATTTCTGATAGGAAATACCTCTTGATGATTTATCTTTCTCCCTGCAATTATGACAGCCTGGTGATCTTATTAATTAATGCCGGAACCTCATTAAAGGCTTCCCCTTTCAGGACACTGAGGCTCCTGTGCACCGCCTGGGGCACAGGAAGCCATTGTCTTGTGGTGGAAACACGTCTTTTGATCCTCTTCCTCTTCCTTTTCCTCTCTTTTTGCCTCCTCTTATAATTCATTTTTTTTCCCTATTGTGTCTCCTTCCTCTTCATGCAGAACCCTCTACACCCTCTCCTTTATCCTTTCTTTTCTTTCAAAACACAGTTGCTGCTTGTTATTCTGAAATATTATTTTAAACCATTCAGTGGTCATCACCTGTGTTCCTTTAGCGACCCTCTTGTCTTCTGTAAGGATTTCTTTGAATAT
Source organism: Mormoops blainvillei (assembly GCA_004026545.1). NCBI lineage: Eukaryota > Metazoa > Chordata > Mammalia > Chiroptera > Mormoopidae > Mormoops > Mormoops blainvillei. The sequence goes on from PVJD01000252.1 coordinate 49,271, forward strand.
TTAATTGAATATTTCCTATTCAACAAGTCCCGAATGAGAGTTTTCCACGTTCCAAGTTCCCTTAGAGACATCAGGGAAGCCACAGTGAATCAGAACATACCCTGCCTCTAAGACTCTTAGTTTGGTCCCATAAAAATAACTAACACATGAACGAAAGCATGAAGGGTTGTGTGGTCCAATAAATTTTGTTAATACCATCCCAGAGGTTGGCAAACTATGGCCTGAAGGCCAGTCCTGCCCAATGCTTGTTTGTGTAAACAATGTTTCATTGGAACTCAGCCACACCGTTCACTTACATGTTGTCTGTGGCTGCTCTGCTGCTACAAGGGCAGATTTGAGTAGTTGCCATAGGGACCATTGGTCTATAAAGCCTAAAATATTTACTGTCTAGTCCTTTCCAGAAAAAGTTTGCTGAGTCCTGCTCTATCCCATTATTGGAGATTCCAAATGCCCAATATGTATTTAAAAGTCTAGAAAATTCTGTGGTTGGAAAACCTAATTTTCTTCAACCCATTTTTTCCCCCAAATGTATTTGGTCACAGAACCCTCTTCTAACCCACTTTTTTATGAATTAATTTATAGATACTTTTTCCTGGATGAAATGCCCAGAACTTGAAGGTTGTCTTTCTATGCCTGATTTCAATTCGGTCACCAACCTGGCTTTCTGTCTTTGGGCAGGGCTGTCCCCAGACTGTTCAAACTCAGCTCCTTTCTCAGCCTCTGTTGAAGAGATCCTTTCTCTCAGGCACAGGGACCCGGATCCTCCTTCACTCCATGAGATACTGTTTCTCTTTCCAGGAGCAAACATGTGTAGAGCCCAAGTCACCACTAACCACAGAACAAGTTATACTGGTTTTCTATCCATGGGGTTTCCACTCTTACCTCATCTGACTCATCTAAGGAAAATTCATTTTGATCTGTGGCTCATTTTTTGGGGGGGAGGCATTGTTATAGCTGAGCTTAAACTGGGATGCCTTGAAGGTCATCCAGAACTGAAGGAAGGGTTGCGATGGTGTTGAGAAATCTCAGCAAGTATAAATTTCTCCTATGGTCCAGAGAGAACCTAGGAAAGTTATGGCAGGGGAGAGATTCCTCCTTACCCTAGAAGACAGGGGTCTTCAAATAGCTGGCTGTGGACTCGGAAGTTGGCCTTGGGTAGCTTAGGAGAGGATATTCCAAGGCCCAATTGTTGTGATAAGACCACAGATTGGAGAGGTGGCTCAGCACAGTGCACCTGGGCAGGCATGGGGGAGCTAAGTTGTGAACTGACAGAGGCAGACGCCCAGCCAAGAAGTAGATGTGGGGTGAAGATTTGGACAGCAACAGTGCGAAAAGCACACAAACATTATCTACCTCAAGAAAACTCAGTTTAAGCAAAGACCTGAAATATGAATATGTCAGGGGTAGGTGGGAAGATTGTGGGCTCGGCAGTAAAACAGACAAAAAGAAGAGCAAATAGAAAATCCCAAGGCAAGAAAGGGCGTGAAGTGATTAAGAAGCTGTAAAAAACTCAACATGGATTGTCCAATTTGAACGTTTTCTGAACCTGACCTCAATCTGGGGTAACACCTTCCTGGTCATCCCTGAGCTAAACCCTTCATTGGAGAGTTTGAGCCTTATGCATTTGTTTGAGCAAAAGCATTTCACACATGGAAAGAAGGTACTAATTCATTGTTTTTGGTCAAGGTTAAAAAACCAACCAACAAAACAGAAATCCCTGGAGCTAACTATCTAATACCATCAGGTTCTCTTTATAAGGGAAATTATTTTTTGCCTATTTTTTTAAATTAAGGACATATACTAGAAATAGTATTGGAGTAATTAGAGTTAAACCACATTCATCAATGTTATATTGATTGATCTTAGTCATATTTAAATGAAATAATTGTGATTAATGCAGGGAGGTGTTATTATTTTCTGTAAGTCAGTGAGATAAGCTTAGAAGAAAAGAAAATAAAAGAGTTAAATTCACTCTTTAGCTTAAAGAGATCTAGCAATTAATTTAAACAAGAACCAAACTGAGTGGTGGTTTTCTACTTAGCGGTGCTGTTGATCTTTTATTCCTCACGTGATATCATTGAATCTCATTGTTAGGGGCAAGCCACTCTGTTCCTGGATTAAGGGACTGTTCCGACACATACTAATTATTTGGGAAGTTTTCTGCATAATATTCTCATTTGAACTTAAAAAGCTTAAAACTAGCCTCTCATTTATTACAGTGATTTCTCTATAACAGGAATGAACATGAAATTCAAATACAATTCTCTTTTAAAAGCCGTACTGCTTGCTCACACACAGAAAAATGTTCACCGAATTTACTGAAACATCAAAAGCAAGGCTCTTATAGCATCCTGTAGCTATGTCTGACATGCCCTGGAAATCTCCAGTGTAGCAGACAGAGGGCTCCAAGGCTAAAACTTAACTCTTTTCCCCGAAGTTTAATTTCCGTGGCTTGATTTCATAAAAAGCAGTTTTTAACATGGTTTTTTAGGTGGTCATAATTGAAAGGGAAAATTCTCCCCCTGAGAAACTCTCCCTCGATACCTGACTTTGACATGAATACGTCTCCCTCTTAGCCACGAACCAAGGAGATGGGTTCCCCTCATGTTAGCTCATTAATTGTTCTTCTCCAGGTCTATGCACACTAAGATGAGAACTGAGGCAATTAGGCAATTAAGTCAAGCAAAAAACGATGCTTGTGCACCAGTGAGCCATGGTTTTAGTTGACAGTGGCTTTGACTTGACTTGTCCAGATAATTGCTGCAAGTCCTCAATGACCCTCCTACAGAATGCATGAGCTCTTTTAGACAGCGAATTTTTGGTAAGAGGACCTTGCCACCATCCTCTTAAAAAAAACGTGGGGGATGAATACTGATGTCCTTTAAGTCAAATATGACCTGTGTTGGTTCAGGTTCCCCAAGAAGCTGACCCTGAGACAAGATTCCAAGTGAAATAGTTTATCCCGGAAGGGGTTCTAGGAAACATTGGTAGAGGCTGGGAAAATGAGGCATCAAATTACCTCTGTGGGTACAGAGTTTGTCCTACAGGGGAAATGTGAGAACTAATGTGGAACTCTTCTCAGAGCTCCCACCTGAGGGAGAGACAGGACCTCCCAACAGCCCTTGTTCAGGGCTTTACCTGGGGCGTTAACTATTTAGCACGTGGGACAGAATGGACTCCAATTTACAGGGAAAGCTCTCAAGCAAAGAGAGGCACATGCTGACCTACAAAGTCTGGCTGGTAGGTGCCACAAAGGTACATGGGGTATGGATGGGACGCGAACTGTATCTCCAGACTTCCTCAAGTCAAAAGACCTCAGTTTTTGTGGATTCCAGCTCTGAATCCATCTTTCTTTTGTTCTCTTCTTTCAGGACAAATCTAGATGTTTGGACAAGAACTTGATGAGGATTCACCTTGTTATTCTCCTGGAGAAGGTAAGCCACTGGCCGACCGTACATGTCCTTTCAGCCTACTTGCAAAGCTCCAGTTATCTAGACACTCCCAGTAAAATAGCCTCACAATATATTATATTAGCTTGATGACTCCTTTTATGAAAAAAACTCTGAAATGTTACCTATTTTTACTCTCAAATACCTTTTTTTCTTTCTTTTTCAAAGAAAAGACTTTACACTTTAAAACTGAAAGATTCCACTGTACTTGGTCTTTGATTTGTACGCCTTTCATTCTCTGGCCCAAGGTAGTAGACTTCTGACCAGACTGTATTCTTTGGTAGGCTACAGATGTGGCCAGGCCAAACCAAATCAACAAAAATTTATTTAACGCTTAGTATGTATCATGATTACATAAGGTAAATACTTCTAAACCACATATTGTGTTACTTACTTTAAGTCAACTTTTCTTCTTGGCCTGTGGTATTATTTGCAAATACAGCCAATAAAGAAATGGAAAGAGAGCTAACAATGGGGTAGAAAGCATAATTTCCTTCTCAGCATTTTGGCTCATGTAACATTCTTAGAAAACCCGAGTACAGAGAACTCAGGAATTGCCACTAAAAATATTTATCATGGGATTCTATTTTCTTTCAATTGCAAGTTCCTTTAGGAATACTTGAGAATATTAGATTTATCCAAATGTGATGTGCACAGACAGAAATTTAGGGTAATCTCCTGGCTCTATAAAATGAAGACCACATGTATAGATATGTGCCCAGGAGAGAGTTTTTAAGGAAGTAGCCCTTACACATCGTTGTTTTTAACTGGAACGTCATTTGTCCCATTCGTTGAGTAGCTCCTGCAGTGCTCTGTGCTCTGAGAGCCTTCGCAGGCTCCGTGAACAGAGTGAGCCGTTTTTCTGATCCCCCTCCCCCAGCCGTGCTGCGCTGTATTTCTCTATTTTACACCCTACATGGTGGATTTCTCAGGGCAAGGGTAGAGTTTCATTCATTTTAAAATTCTCCTCTTGCCTAGGATGGTGTCTAGGACACAAGGGGTGATCAGCAAATGCTTGTTGAGTTGGCCTGGGGAAAAGCCTTCCTCACTCTGGTAAAGAGCATTTACAAAACAAACAAACAAAAACAAAACTACACTGAGTATCACAATTAGTGGTAGAATATTTAAAGCTTTTCCTTGGGACTGGGAACCAAAGAAGAGTGCCACTGTCATCACTTCTTTTTAATGTCACATTGCATGTCCCAGCAAATTCAATAAGGGAAGGAAAATAAAATTTAAAATTTAAGGATAAGAAAGGAAGAAAAACAACTATCATTAGCAGACAACGTTATTGGAAAGTAGAAATCCAAAAGGCTCTATAAATAAACTGGAAGAACTAATAAGCGAATTTAGCAAGGTTGCTAAATATAAAGTCAACATGCAAAAATCAGTTGTATTTCTACATCCCGGCAACAAATAATTAGAAAATGAAATTAGGATAATAGGATTCATTAGCAATAACATCATGCACATTAAATACTTAGGAAAAAAATCTAACAAAATATGTGCAAGAGTTTTGCTCAAAAAACTATGAAACATCACTGAAAGAAATTAGGTGTGGGCATGCTTTCTGTGTCTGCCAGAGCACGGAGTGTGCAGGGCACGTGGAGCGGCTGGAGAGAAATTTCAGGGTGAGCAGGAGGCCAGTTCCATAGAACCTTGTAGGCTGTTCTCTCCACCTAGTGCTCTGTGACAAACCGCCCGGAACTCGGGGCTTAAAATAACATTCAATTGCTTGCACATCTGCAGTTTGGGCGGGGCTCAGCCAGGACGGCTCCTTGCTGCTCCATGTCGCATAACCTGGAGCCACTGGCCTCTGGGCTGGAGAATTTCAAGATGATTCTTACGCATGGCTGTTTGAGAGGCTGGTGCTGGGTGCCGGCTGGACACTCAGCAAATGCTGCGCTCTTCCTCTTGGGCAGCTTGGACTTTCTCATGGCGGTGGCTGGGTCCCAAGAGTGAGTGTCCTAAGAAAACAAGATAGAAGTGCATAGTGTTTTTAGGGCCAAGCCTCAGAAGTCACATAGTGTCACTTTCCCCATACTCTGTTGATCCAGACAGCCACAAAGTGCCACCTAGGTTCAGAGGAAGGGACATAGACTCCACCTCTTTATGGGGGAGCCAGTAGCAAGATTCTAGAGGAGCACATGGGACAGGAGATGTTATTGGGGTCACTTTAGAAAATGAAGTCTGCCTCATAGGACATGGTAAGATACTTGGTTTTTCTCTTCCATGATAGGGTTTTGAGTAGAGGAGTGACATGACCTGACCAAAGATATTTTTTGCCTTACTATTTTACATTATATTTTTACATGAGCTTTGAAACCACAGATATGATTTTGCCTTAGGACTAAAATACATAGGTAATTGCATATAAGGCCATGACCCTATGGATGACGAGTGCCCAGCGTGTTATAGAAGATCATCAAGTGCTAGGTTCCTCTAGATTTTGGTGTGGTCATATCTAACCGACAAACCTGGGCTAGCCTAGGAGCTGCAGGCAGGCCTGCCTATGCGCCTCAGCACTTCAGTGCACACAGGCATCGGCGTGTGCTGGGGCGGGGGTGGAAGAGACCTGTTCCCTCAGACTGGGGTTCCGGCTCCCTGGGTGAAGACCCAGACTACCCAGAGAGACTACGTGGAGGCAGGAAATACTGCAGTGCGTCCTGATTCTGTGGTAGACGAGGTTTTTCTATCTTGGTTTGGAGAGATTTCCTAATTCTCAGACTGAGGCTAAAGTGTCTTTGGATGAGGCGAGTGAAGGGAGACCGCACCTGCTTTCTGCCCTACTGGGCTGGGCAGTGGAGAGAAGACGAGGGAATGGAGCCCTGCAGATGGAATTCCTAGGGGAAGACTCGGCAGCTGGGATGAAATATCTTTTTAGTTTACGTCTGAAGGAGAGAGTGGGATCATGGACAAATTATGGGCTTGGCAGTCAAAGAAGAGTGGATTTGGGTACTGTTCCACCACTCACTGTTTGTATGGCCATAGACATGTGGAAAGTTGCACCTCATTCTGACCATTTAAAAAAAAAAAGGTAATAATAGTCAACAAAGAGCATTTTGAGGATGAAATGAAATAACATACATCCCCAGTGCTGTCACAGTTATAATAAGTGATCTGAAACCAGTAGGTACCTTCATCTCTCTGTGTTGCCTATTTCCATCCTTTCTTTTCCAGTCCCTGGCTGACATAACTAAGACCTGATAGGACTGGCCAGGATTTCTGGGGATTTTGTCTAGAAATGAGGCATGAATTTTACAAAAGATGACTCTGATGTTGCAACGCCTTTTCATGGAATTAAACTTGGGTGTGTTTTATTTTGAGTTATTTACTGATTATGCTTGGGGAGGGTAGTGTGATAAAGGAAAGTGAACTCAACATTTTCTTTGAATTGTAGCAGTTGTAAGCACTCACTCGATTTTGAAAACAAAAGAAAAATGTGCAGGGAAAAATGGACAGATTGACTCCACATAAAACCAAACGAGTTTTTTAGTGGGCCACTGATGAACCAGAACTTATAGAGGGGTTTTGTTTGGTTTTTTCTCTCTCTTTTTAAAAAATTTTTGCTTTTGACTGAATAACATTCTATGCCCAAGTATATTTTCTGGGTCAACACAGCAATGACCACTGCCGTTGTGAAGAAGCGCTTGTCAAAGCATAGCCTAGGGGCCAGAGTCAATAATATTGTAATAACTAGTCCAGTGCCAGATGGGCTTGGAATCTTGGGAAGACCACTTTGTAAAATGTATAATTGTCTAACCTCTATGCCGTACGTGTGAAACTAATACAAAATAATATGAATTTAAACTGTAATTGAAAAATACAAATAAAGATCCTATTGATCGCGCCCCCCACCCCCCACCAAAGAAACACTTGCCATGTAGTCCCATGGGCGTGGACAACGTCATGTTGTTGTCACCTTGTTGGTAATATGCTAGTTGGACAGCACTGGCAGAGTCGGACTCATAAAGGAGGGCTGGCGGTGTGCCAGAGCCTCACACCAGCTCATGAGAGCCGACTGTGCACGTTTCCTCCTGACTCCATGTTCATCGCCATCAGTTATCTTTTTGGTTTGAAACCGTGAGGCATTATGGGAGTATTTATATCACAGAAATTGGCAGAAGCCACGTGTTGGTACTTACCCCTTCCCCCCGCCAAGGCTAGTTCCTCAACGTTTACTGTCACACCACTGGACAAACAGATAATGAAATGAAGCATTTTAACAGTGCCACTAAATAGCAAAGAAACCATTTATGTTACATATCATGATGCTGTTTTTATTTTAAAAAGGGAAACACTGCTTATGTACTTGAAGCCAGAGGAAGAACTCAATTTAGAACTAACATTTTGAGTTCCAGAGGAGTGGGATGACCACCATCCGATTTAATTAAAAAAAAAAAAAAAAAAAGAATTTCATTGTTTTTGGAGTCAATGAAAAAAGGAAATTTTTTAAAAGTTGATTTTTGTTTTAAAGTTCAATAAAAATTTTATTAATTTAATTAGTTCCGGGTGGCTCGGTTGGTTCCTATCAATTTTTAAATAAGCAGTGGTTTAGATTAAATTCTCTCTCTCTCTCTCTCTCTCTCTTTCTCTCTCTCTCTCCTTCTGTTCTCTCTTTTTAACCCTCCCTTCTCTGAGCAATAGGGCTCTGGAGAGAAGGGAGGGGCTGTTGGCACTGCAGTGACCTTCAAGACTTCTTGGAGGTCTTCCTGTGCTGTTCCTCTGTGGGTGCGGATCCGCTGCGGGAAGTGTGCCATGGGATTTGCATCCAGCTAGTCTTTTCCCACCTCTCTGGTCATTTTTAATACAGCCCTAAATTGGCTGAGTTATACAGAAAGGGCAGGTTCAGATGGGCATTTCTGAAATACTTGCTGTGCCAGGCATTGTGCTAGCGGCTGGGAGGATTAAGATAAAGACAGGCAGTCCTCTCCCTGAGGTCATTCATGGTCTGGGGCAAGGGAGCAGGTGTACGTGCTAACTGACCTTTAAGCCACAAAGCAATGAATGCTGGGATAATCCAAGAAATGTGCCTAGAATACTGTCTGAGCATAAGATAAGGGCTCAATACATCTTGATTACTATTATGATCAATATAATTATTATTATTAAACGAGCAGGTTGCAATGGGAACATCTAGGAGTATGTGTGTGGGGGGTCGTTTTGCTTGGAAGCTCAGTGAAAAAACTTCACAGATAGAAGATGATATTTGATTCTTGAAAAGATGAGAATGTGGTTAAGCTCATCAGAGGGCAAGTGTGTCTTTCTGGTCAGAGAGGCATCTTCAAAAACCTTGACATGAGTATCCATGCATGTTGGAGACAACTGCAAATATTTCAGCATGGCTGTGTGTGTCCAGGACAAAAGTGGAAAGGTAAGAGGGTAAGGGTCGCCTTCAGACAGTGCTCCCTTTTCCTGCTGCAAAGTTTGGGACTGAGCCTGTTTGCAGTTGGAACATGGCTTTTATTTTATTTTTTAAAGAAATGTAAATTAAAATAACAGTGGTTAATAATACTGTGTTGCATATTTGAAAGTTGCTAAGGGAGTAGATCTCATCACAAGAAAAAATTTTGTAACTTTGTACAACGGTGGATGTTGACTAGACTTAAGGTGGTGGTCACTTTGCAATATATCAGATCATTATGTCCTACATCTGAAACTAATGTTGCATGTCAATTATTCCTCAATTAAAAAATAATAATGAAAAACTCATTGACTAGTTGATCCCAACTCAGGGAGTCTGTCCTCGTAAAGCAGAATCTGTTTGTGTCAAAACATTAGAAAAAATCCAAATAAAGAACCGTGGAGTAAGCCTTGACATGTCTGTATGGTAACTATTAAGAGTGTTGTTAAAAAACAGTATTAAGTAGTCTGTAGAAATGCAAACAATATAGCATCAAGTGAACAAAGTCTAGAAGGAAAACTGGTTTTAAAAAAGAATCTCAACTCTATCACCAAATGTGCTTAGCTAAAAGATTAGAAGGCAATATTCTGAAAGGTTAAAGTCAGTATGTATGGGTGAAGGGGTCATGGGGAATTTTTATTTTCTCTTTTGTATTTATTTCAATCAAGAAAAAAAGAGGGAGCCTGTGCCCACTGGAGAAACCAGGTAATCACCCCACAGATCACAGCCTCTCTAGACCTGCATGGTTTGTGACTGAGCTATTCCTCTGGGGTACACAATGGAGGTGAAAAGTTAGGCTTGGCGGGCACCTGAGTGGAACAATGCCCCCAGCTGCAGACAGTGACAATAAAGCTGAACTGTCTCCGACAAGGAGTTCTTAGGGGGAGAGGTCAGAGCAGGCAGGCGATGGAGAAGATGTCTTGCAGGTTGTAGGATTCAAGCTGGGTCTTAACGGATATGAAGCCTTAGACAGATAGGAGGAAAGAAACTTAACCCCAGACCTCTTGTTTTTTCTAGCTCTTTATTGAGGAGTTACCCCTCATGGTTGAAGATCTGTCACCCACTGGTACCATGTCAACATGTCAATGCTTCTTAGTAGGAAATGTGTTAACTGAGCTAGTCGTCAAGTTGGGAATATGTTTATAATCATAGAAAGGATTATAATAGCTACCAAATTGCTGAGTGCTTGCTAAGCACTTAGCTGCCTGGTCTCGTTCATGCTCACAGAAGCATTGCTGTTTTTACAGACTGGAAAAGTGAGGCTTAAAAGGCCACCTAACACAGTGCAGAAGTGCTGTGGTTATAGATGGAACCCGGACCCGTTTCGCTCCAAAGCCTGCGAGCGTGAGCAGTGGACACTCACGTTTGTAGCCAAGGTCATGGCCTGTCCCCACTTATGTCTCACCTATCCTCATCACACCTGGTGAGAGAAGCAGTACCCGCTATATGATCTCCATTTTCTGAGTGAGGACAGCAAGGCAAAGAGGTCCATTCATTCACTCAACGAATATTTGAGTGTTCATTGCATGAGTATAGTGAACAAAATGCAGTGTTACATGGAACCCATTCAAGAGCTCCCAGGCTCTGAGGTGTGTAAGGGGAGACCAGTGTCTTCAGTCTTGGCCTGGGTGCTAAGACTATTCTCTGTGGCTGTTAGTGCAGGAGCCTTGTCATCTAGGGGAGAGACCTCTGTGCAAGCTGTGTGACCTTGGGCAAATCCCTTCCCCTCTCTGAGCCTTCTCCTCTCACTAAAAAATGACAGGGCTCAATCCAACAATTTCTGAAGTCCGTTCGGCCTCAGATATAACCCTGCCTCTCACCTTAGGAAGACACGGTTCCGCATACGACAGAGGTATAAATCACAGAAATGCAACACAGTGAGCACAGCGATGCCACGTGGGTGCTTCGGTTTGTATGCAGCTCACGAAAAGGTGAAACTGACCTATGGAGTTCGCAGTCAGGATCCTGATCACCCCAGAGGGGATGGTGACCGGGAAGGAGAACGGGCTGTGTTGTGGGTCTTAATCTGAGTGCTGATTCCACAAGTGTGTTCACTTTGTGATCTTTCCTTCACCTGTATGCTTCTGAGTTTGGGTTCTTTCATTTGTTTCAAAAATACTTTAGTTAAAAATGAGGGGAGCATCTAAAGAGAGCCGTAGGGCAGAAAGGGCCCCTGGCTGGTGTCAGAGTGAGGGTGGGGGCTTGGCACTGGCTTTGCGACTGGAGCAAGTCAAGTCCCCTCTCTGAGCAGAGGGAGGTTGCTCAGGACGACGGCCTCATCTTCCAGGTGGGTGATGCAGTCAGCGCCGCCTGGCCTTCCCCACTTCTGAGCCTGAACAGGCAGAGGACACGCTGCATCTGAAGCATGCACGAGGTCCTGTGGCTGACGCCCTCGGAAGGCTCACGCTATGGTGAGCATTCAACAGGTGGCACTCTTCCCTCATCCTCAGCCCGCTCCTGTGCCGCAGGGGCTGCATTCACCCAGCCTGCCGCATTAGCCAGAAAGCTCATCTCCAGGGGAAAGTCTCTCCATTTCCCAGAATGGGGGTCCTATGCTGGGGGGTCTCAACTCAAATATTCTGCCCCTGCCCATTCTACTTAGGGCTTGCAGTGTCCCCAGGAGGAGCCTGGGACCGGTGCTCCCTAAGGCTCCGCTCTACGGAGGAGTGTTCCCACAGCCCCTGTGCAGGCTTCAGTGGAGGGCCCCCAGGCCTCACTAAGGGAGGATCCTCTGCATGTGGGGTTGTCTTCGAGAACGTGTGTGTGTGTGTGTGTGTGTGTGTGAGAGAGAGAGAGAGAGAGAGAGAGAAAGAGAGAGAGAGAGAGATTTCTGAGAACCTGGGTGACTGCTCCAACAGAGAAAGGGGTATGAATATTTCATTAAGGTGGCTCAAGTTATTAAACAACATTACCAAACCAAGTGTGTTGGCAGGAATCTGAGAAGCACATTTACATGAGTAAAAATAGTGGGAAAGGAGGCCCAGACTGGGGACAGCCTCAGGGAAAGCCCCTGAGGGGCCCTGAGTGAGAGCCCCACCCTTCAGGACCCCTCCAGGCCTGCCTGAAGTAACCTCCCCCACACCTGTGCCCCCACTCCAAGCACATTCCAAAGGGGGGGACTGTGGGGAGCTAAGAAATGGCAAGACAGGGGTGGCTTTAGTGTCCCAGAGACTCTGACCCTCAAGACTGGAAGATTGGGGGGGGCTCTCAGGTGCCACTTTCTTGATCTGAAGGACCCAAGGGGCTGCAAGAGGCTAGGACCCAGGGCTACTCCGAGAGGCCGCCTAGAGTCTCAGATGTGAGTCAGGGCAAGCCAGGTCTGGACGCTGTGGTGGGCTCTGTTTGTCACGTGAGATCGGGATCCACTCCGAGGTCCCATGGCACCCTCTGGACCAGGACTTCTCCCCCAGGCACTCCCTAGGCTGTAGGACAGGAGCACGCAGAAGCCCTTTGCTTAGCCCGGACCTAAAGCACTGAGAACTCTTTGCCCGTGCATCTCACTGTCTCCCCTCCTACAACTCAAGTCTATGTCCACAGAGACTACTTCTGTTTTTTCCTGCAGAAATAATAATATGTTATTATAGAACATATAATATATTGAACTTGGTACTCTGAATATTTAATTTCTTATGAAACTCAGAGGTAGATTATTATCCCCATTTTATAGATGAGACCACGAGGCTTAGCGAGGTTAAGTAAATTGCCCAAAGTCACAACTGCTAGCAGGTGTCAGAGAGGAATTTAAATCTAGGTTCCTTTGAGTCCAGAGCCCATACTCTTAGTCTGCCTTGGCTGTAGAATGTGTCAAAAGCCTTCTGGCTCTACATTCCCTCATAATCCCCAAGAGAGGTATGGGGGAGGGGCATTCATGGAAGAAGTTGAATTGTAAGTGCATGAGGACAAGAGAAAACCAGGTCATTTATAAAGCCATTTACTTTAGACACTTGGGAAGGCTAACTTAGAGCCTTTGTTTTCCCTGGCTACGGCGAAAACTAACTGTAGAAATATCTGTGACAAACCATGTCTAGTGTCTGGTATGGAGCAGGTGCCAATAAATGGCAGAACCCTTTTTTGCTCCCCGCTGCTGCTTCAGCCTGCCCCACTTGACACAGTTCTCTAACAGGAATGATCCCCGCCCAGGAAGTTCCCTCAGCCAAGCTGTGACTGGCGACTCCAAGCTTGCGTTGTATCTGCTGGATGTTCTCTTGCACCTTGAACTCCTATCGCAAGACTCATCACGTTGTTCTTTAGATTGCCTGGGTTGTCATATATGTCCCCTCAACTGAGGACTCGATATGGCAGGAAATGGGTCCACCTGGTTCACTGTGGAATCCCAAGGTGCCAGCAGAGACCCTAAAATGTTTGAGTACTCAAAAGGTGCCTGTTAATGGGTGAGCAGATGGTTGGAGAAATGAATGGGTGGACTGATTCATGGATGGTCGGGTGGGTTGGTGGAGGGAGGACAGGAGGGAGGGATGGGTGGATGGACCAATGCATGGACAAATGGATAAATGGAAGGATGGAGGGATGGACTGATAGGTGAACTGGATGGATCAACTGATAGTTAGCTTAAGTATTTTCATTATAACACTCAGTCTCACACATGTGCACACTGGTAGTTTTAGGAACACCGCCCTGCTTACTGTCAACTCATTGGCTTTTACCACCATTCTGAGATAGGCAGAAGCGATAAGCAAGGCTGACCCTGCCAGACCGATAAGGGCCGGTCCAACTCAGCCCTACAAACAAACAGAAACATTTCCTAAGCCTTCTTCATAAGCTTCCAGAAATGAGGAAAAAAACCTCTTTGGCAGGAATAGATGCCAAACTCTATCACTCATTACCACAACCTGCCCTCCACTCAGGAAAAAGGGGCTGCAGATGATTTCTGGAATCTTAGACTCCCCCCTTTTTTTTTTTTTTGGTGTTGAAGCAAAGGAGGGGGACTGATAACCACTGATAATCAGGCGGCTAATTGCTCTGCTTATCAGAAGATGGTCTTTCATTGCAGTGGTTCAAAAGGCAAAGCAATGCCAGCCAGAGGCTGTAGCTTGGCAGTGACAGGGTCCCAGAGGAGAGATCAGGGTTCAGAGAGAAATGGGGTGGGGGGGTAGGGCCCATTGAATGCTCTCAAGATAATCTCCTGTTCGTAACAGCGTGTTTCCCCAACACACATACTCAATGCACTTGAACTTATAACCTTGGGAAGCAAAATAGTAGCTTCAGTCTGTTGGGCCCCAGGAGAAGCAGATTCTGGGTCTGGTTCTTGAGAAGGCTGGAGCGGAGATCAGTCCTGGGGTGCGTGGGCTTCAGAGACCAGGGTGTCTCCCTCTGGGGCCCAACAGTACTCCTCCGTCACACTCTTCCACCTGGCAGATGTGAGTTGGGGGCTCTCTTGTGCCCGCCCCCCCCCACTTCTGTAGAAGTTCTCAAAGTAGAATCAGATCAACGCAGACCATGGACATATTAAAGACTGAGAAAGCTCTCAGCTGTACCAGCAATTAAAATCATACCTACAACCTGAAGCTCCCATTAGCATTTGGCCAAGGAAATGAAGTTCATGTCTTAAGAATAGCAGATTCTGGACTAAAGAGTATATGGAGGTGACCTGTCAAGAACTATTGCAATATTCCTTAAAGGAAAGAAAGGAGGAATGGGAGAAGAGAGATTTGAAAGGATGGCTGGAAAGAAGAAAGACAGTGGTATATAATACTTATTGGATATCTGCTTAAGTCAGGAACTAAGCTTCATGTTTTTGTACTTTTCTGTAACACCCACAGAAATCTCACATTGCAGATTTGTTGACTTACATTCAATAGATCAGCATATTGAGGCCCAGCCAAGTTAATAAGCCTATATAAGGTCACACAGCAGCTGGAATTGAAACCTAGTAAACCTGACTCTTTGTAGGCTGCCCCTGTCTCACACCTGTTGGATCAGGTGGGCTGAGCATGGCCCAGTGAGGTCCTAAGTGTCTGCAGGGCAGCGTCTCACCGTGGAGCAGGAACCAGGGCCTCCATACCGGGCCAGCCCCTCATTCTCAAGCTCTGGCCCTCACCAGACCTGAGGTCCCGCTGCCTGGAGACAGGCCCAGGGAGAGAAAAAGGCCCAGGGAGAGGGGCGAGTAATCTCTCCCCATGATGATTTGAGAGAAGAACTGGGATTGCGACTGTAATTTTTTTGAATCCCTGTATGGTTGCTCTTAATACACATTGAGTCCCCTATACAGTCCAATTCCGTTATTGTATCTGCACAATTCCCAGGGAAAGTAACGTAGGAGAATGAGGTAGAGGATATGAGGATATAAATCCCTGACATCTACCCTTAAATAGCTAACCTGTAAAATGGGATCACTGTGGTGTGCTGTGTCTGGAACAGTTCTCATTACTTCACTTTTCCAGTCTATTAGTAGAATACTTTTGAAGACATTACTAGAAAGCTTTCAGTAGATGTAAGTTGAATGCAGTGACCTTTAACTCCAGAAGGGAATTCACCAGCATGAAGGGTTCTTTGAACTCTAAATATTCAGGTTGTTTAATAGGGTTAGTAGGGTCCCAGGGAAGGAGGCTGATAGGGTATGGGGGAAAGTCTTCTGAAACCAGAATGCTTGATTTGTGCTTATGTATTGATGAAACTTTCTGGCTAACTTTCGAATGAGGATGCTAATTTCAAGCTTTCCTAAAGTCTTTTTCTGCTCCGTGCTTCTTATTTCCATAACAGCAGCTCTGAGCAAGTCTCTAGCCTCCTCAGGGCCTTTTGACAGTCCTCTTGGATGGTCCCCATTGTTTTTTGATAATGCCCAACTTCCCAGAGTGGCCTGTGGGCCCCTTCTTGGGAAGCCTCATCTCCTATCCGTAGCTCCCCATCCAGGTCTCAGGTCCTCAGGTCCCCGTGCTGATCTCATCCCAGTGGTAATTTCCTCAGGAAAGCATTTACTGACCTTTGCATGCACGTCAGGGTCCCATCTGTTATGTGTCTTCTCTCCCATACAACACTTGTAATCATACTTTGGTGTGTATTTGTGAATTACCTTCTTTTAAAAGAAACATAATGCTAAACTCCATGAGATTTGGGTTCATGTTGTTCTATGCTGTCCGTATTATCCCTACACTGAGAATATCTGAAAATGTCAAGCATTTGTTGAATGAATGAATGAATGGACAGAAGGAGGGATGGTTTGGGGGAGCGACAGAGGAAAGGTGGGTGGAGTGATCTCCAGACGTAGCTGACATTTCTCAGAGAAGACATTTATAGTCAATTACTAGTGGGTCAACCACTCAGCCGTGGTCCTAAGTCAGCATGGCTCCTGTCCATACCTCTGATTCTCCAAGGCTGACTCCTCGTGGAAGCCCCCTCTGGCGCGCGAAGCCCAAGGGAGAGATCCCAGACTCTCTGAGGCCTGGCAAGCAGGCCGTGCGCGTTATTTATTGCAGGAGGGCTGCTGGCATGTATGATGCCCATCCCCCATTCTTTTATTACATACTTTCTTCATCAAACTGTAAGCCAACCAGAGAATGCTTAGCAATCATTAACAGCTGTTCTTGGAAAAGGACTAGATCACATAATTGCACATTTTACAACGTTCACCCTGTCCACTGTTCCAGCTCCATGGCCATGCTCGTCCTCTGTAGCTGGAGGCATCACAGACCAGGCTCCTGGCTGGAATCAGAATGGGAAGGCACAAAAGAGGGGGAGGAAGACCCAGAAAACAATTTACTCATTATAAAGTTGCTGAGAAGCTTAAGGCCAGTGCATTTCGGTTGGCTGCTAAGTGAATATGTAACTACTTTATATATTTCAACAAAATTAAACTTAAACCTACAGAATTAGGTTTATTAATTTCTGTCAGGGCTCAATGGGGGAATAAGAATGACCATTCATTATGGACACACAATTACTGGAGACAAAAATGAAGCCCAGCGCTATTAAGTATAATAAAAATGTTGAACACGGAGGAAATTTTCATTAAATATAATCTATTCTTTATATTACTGCACTTAATCCTTGCTGTCTGCTTCTCTGTTTTTCTCCAACCTATTTAATTTTATTACTTAATTTTTTATAAATGTTTCTTAATATAATTATGATTAAATATTTGGGAGAAGAGAAGAACGTTAGTCTCTAAAAAAAAAAAAGGAGAAGGAATTTCCTTCCATTTCCTTTTTTCTTTACTCCTAAAATGGTGAAAAAAGATTTTTTTTTTTTTTTTGGAAAAAGCAAGTGCTAAGTGGGATTTTATTGTTGGGGCAGGCCAAAGCATGAGAGAAGGGAAGGTAATAAATAAGGAAGAAGCACCGATCAGCAGATGTAGTGGATTCTTTATATTACACATTTAAATAAAAGTCCATCGCCTTACTAAAAATGTCTTGAATATTTGCATGGTCCAACCATGTAATTAAAAGATAGGCCCGGCTGATGTTGTTGCTTACACTACATGAAAACATTTGTGATCAGAGCGTTTTCTTTAAAGCCACAGTGGATTGTTCTGAGAGTTGCTTTCTCTTTTTTGGGGGGGAGTGGTGGTGGTAGGGGGGTGGGTAGTGGGAAGCTAAATGGGGAATTCAGTTTTCTCTACCAAAATAGGACCCCGTGACTGTGTCTTTGAGCTTCTCACCGGATGTATCATGGCCCTAGGCTTTTGCTTTTTAACACAGCTCAGTTGGGAAGTAGCAATTCCTATATAAGCGTGGGGTAGAGGGATACTGAAATAAATCAGTAATTCAATATTTACCCATTTTGACTGTCTGCCTTAATGACTACGTTCTGAAGAGAGGGGCCTTCGTTCCATGGCCAGGTCACTTCGAGGGTTTAGTTCTGGGCACGACATGTGCAGTTTTTAAGCGTTATCTATCTTCCATTTTCTTCCAGCCATGAATGACGAGTGTAGAGCCTTTATTGATAGCAGCCACATCACTGTGCCCAACCTCTAGGCCCCGGCACGTAGATTCATGTTTCCTGGGCTCCATCCTCCCAATGTGCTTATTTTGTAATTTTACTAAGTGCAGTACTTGATGTTTACATTGTAATGATTATGTAAGCTCTGCCCACAGCTGAGACTAGTAGACTAAGCATGATGCCTTGTTTTCATTTACAGATTTGTTTCTTTGGAAGCTGACAACTTTTGTTGTCATTGTTGCCACTATTAGTATTATTACTATGAGCGTGGTTCTTGACATAGTTATTCTTCCTTCTCTCTTGCCTATCATTTGTGTAAACCTGGTCAGACTAGGATATTCTATCAATAGCATCTCCTTGAAAAATGCTCTCTGAGCATCCCAAGCTGCTCCAGGCCACATGGATGGCTTGCTGGGTGGCTGGCAGCCGTGGTCTTGACACCCCCTCGGGTAAAGTGTTGGCCCTCATTTGGCAAAGCCCGTCATTAGGCAGAGCGCCTGTGGGTCACCCTATGAACAGGAGCTTCTATTAGCCTTCGAAAATGAAGTTGATAGCAGCTTTCCGCTGGCCCGCCTTCGCCCGGCTCCTCCAGCGCGTGGCTGCCTTTGGGCAGCTGCGCAGAAAAGCGGGGCCGTAGGCACGTGCTGGAGCCCCCACCTCTGGCCTCTGAGGGACTCGTTATTTGTTTTCTTGCCAGACGTTCAGCCGAGATAAACGCCAGACAGGTAAACTAAGGAATGCACTTCCCAAGGATTCCGTATCCCAGATTGGTCATCTCCGAATTCTTTTGAACGGGGGTGTGTATACGCAGGCATTGTATACAAACACACTATTTTTTAACTAAATAATAGATTCAGATTGTTTTACTGTGGCTGTTATTCAATTTAAAACATGTGATAATTGAATGTACAAATAGAAGAAACAACCATAACTTTAAGCGGATACTTTAATGTTTTCTTTGTATACCCTGTACGATCACTATGCGTGTATGTTTTTTGGAGACCCTGCTTTAAATTAGCATTTCTCAGACTTCTGTGTGCTCGGCTACCACCTAGATGGCTTCTTAAAATTTGAGATTTCTAGATTCCTTTCAGGTGGTGACTCATTAGAACCCGCGAATTGCGTTTTCCTAAGCACGCCAGTTACTCTGGCGTCTGTGGTTCACAGGCCCCACCCCCAAACACTGACCTCAAGACTCTAGCTGAGCTTCTAATTGATGCCTTCACAGGCCGATGCCTTCACAGGTACATAAGAAAAGAAACAGTAGGCTCTTGGCTACCTTGATGGGGAGAACTGGCAGCAACAATAAAAATCTTTCATTCCTGCATCTTTTGTTGAAGAGTTATCGGTAATGCCATCCATGGTGGCTGTTGGTGTTTCCTAAACTACAAATTCTTCTCTATACTTAGGGTTAAGTAGTATTGTCATTGTCGTCTTTAAATACCATGCCGTAATACCGACAGTTATCTATTTTGGATCCCAGATTTTGTACCTCATTCCGTGTTAATCACTTTTCTCTTCCTGAGCACTCACAAGAACAAGCATTAAGAGGTCGGTAATATCCCCATTTTCTAGATATAGAAACTGGGGCTTAAAGAAGTGATTTCACCAGTCACTCCTACCACGAAGCAAAGCAGACAAAACTAATGAAAACATAGACACCTCTTGCCTGCAGCCTGGCAGAGTAGTCTACTGCACAGAGAAGAGCGGGTAAACGGCCGAGCGAGATGTTAGCCAGGACCTCCGACTCCAGATCCGGGCTCTTTGTATGAGATAGTCTTTGTTATATTCCCAGTTGGCTGCTCAGCTTTATAACTGTCTTGTGATAAGCAGTGAGCCACGCAAAAGAGAATTCAAATATGATCACAAGTTATCATGTTCAAGACCCACAAATGAATGGGAGCCCCACATCCTTCTAGCAAACCTTCCTTTTACACAGGCTCAGGGGCAGTTTGCACACCCATCGCTCTGTCCATGTGTTTGGCATAACGAAACAGTTGGATGCCGAGCAACTTTCTCCCTTCCATCCTGGTGTTTTGGCATTGTGTGCACGTGGTCTGTTGGGGCATTTTGATGGATGCTTCCCCCCACCTCTATCACAGTAATATTAACCTTGTTTAATAATCTATTAACAAAGAGGATAAAGGTCTTATTAACATTCACATGCTTTCTGTACCACTGAAATAACTGCCTCGTTGTGTATTCAGAAGGCTGATTTTTGCTTTTAAATGACAGAGCGTTGATGGATGTGGTGGAAAGGGCGCTGGCAGAAGGATGGCAGGGCACCTGGTTCAGACTCCGGCCCGCTGCTCACTCTCTGTTTGACCTTGGCAAGCCCAGTCAGCCCCTCTGTTTCTTCATCTGTAAAATGGGGACCGTTGAAACTACGCCCATTATTATTTTGAAGGTTTGGGAGAATGTATATAAAGTACTTAGCTTGGGAACAGAAAGTACCAATACTTATTAGTTCTTTTCACAGTTCTTACGCCCCATGAAATGGGTTTTCATGAAATTACAATTATGGTCATCAATGAGTAACATATAACTGACTAAGCCTTTAAAAGGCTTGACTTTGGCTTCTGAGACAAAACTCATGCAGTCTACCATGGCAGCTGTGTCTCCTTATGAGAGACCAATATCTGGTGAAAAAAAGAAAAACCTAATAGACAAGGCTCCAGTGAATCTTAGAAAATAGTTTCAACAGAAGTCAAAGATTCTTTTTTCTTCTGAAATGGCTATTTTCATAAACTACACATTTGTGCCCCAACAGCAACCCAAACTTGAGCAAATCAAGCAGCCTCTCTCTGACCATTTATAAGGAGTCAGGAACCACTGAGTGACTAGAAGGGTCCAGGTGGGTGTCTGTGACCAGCTGTCAGGAAAAGGAAGAACGGAGGGACCAGGCGTTAACCCCGTTCCCAGAGCACGTTCTGCCTTCCTCTCACTGAGTACCCGTGGCGTTTTCTCAGACTTCCCTGTGCACACTCATCACCTGGAGGCCTTACTCAAGTGAAGATTCATTGCAAAGGGCTCAGGGGGCCTGGGACTCTGCATTGCTAAGAAGCTGCCACCTACTGCTGCTGCTGGTCCCGGGACCACGCCTTGAGAAGCAGGTGTGCAGTAGGCATTTTGTACACATTACTCAATGGACACAGACACTTCCATGTTTTTTCGTACTCTAGCAATGCTACTGCCACCAAATGGGTTATTTTCTCCTTTCTCCTTCTCAGCCCTGTAACACTTTAATGACTCCTTGTCCTTCTCTATTCCTGTCATTCTTCTTGTCTCTTTCAGGGCCTGAGTGGCTACAAACCACTTCAAGTTTAATCTCTAAGGAAGGAGTGTGCATCTGGCGATGGCGAGAAAACAAAACAAGCAAATAGCATCACGCATCTCCAGAACAAAGCTCTAATACAGAAACATAAGCTATCGAACGCTAGTTAAAAGAGGAGGTTGTCTGTCCAGTAGACCTCACATGGCTGAGGTCCAAGTTGAAAGCCTGGCACAGGCTGCAAAGATGCTGCATACACCTGTGGAGACTCTCACTTCTGCTGCTATGCAATGGAATACTTGAGTTGGCAGCAGTGGATGAGATTCTTGTTTCTGGTGTGTTGACA
Organism: Mormoops blainvillei; assembly: GCA_004026545.1. Lineage (NCBI taxonomy): Eukaryota > Metazoa > Chordata > Mammalia > Chiroptera > Mormoopidae > Mormoops > Mormoops blainvillei. Next base: position 70,636 of record PVJD01000252.1, read on the forward strand.
TTAGAGCCACCTAGAGAGAGACATGCGTGAATGAATGCACAAATGACCATCAATGTCCTCTCCTCTCTCCCATTCAAAGGGCCTGAGGTGGGACACAGGTATTGATTATTTTTAACAAGCTACAGTTGAGAGTAGCACCCCCAAGGCAAATTGAGGGGCCAGGTTAAGGATTGGTTGAGAGACACACTCTGCTTTCTCCAGTTCTGGGTTATCTGGCAGAGAAACATAGAAATGCATTTCCATTGGGATTCGGAACGAAGATCTTCTTTTAAAAAAGCCTCTCTCCTTCGTGCTGTTTTTTTGCAAATACATTCTTCAACAGAGAAATACTCATTTTCCTCCTAGATTAATTGCAGCCCTGTTGCTGATGGTTTTTGCATTAAGTTCAGCTGCTGCCTGCAGTGGGTAAAGGCGTTCTGATTGGGAATGAGAACCGAACCACAGAGGGGCAGCTGCAGTTCGTGGGGAAATTATTACCATTTCAGATGTCACTCAGCTGGATTTGTGATTAAGGGGACCTGAGGCTCCTCCTGTCTGGGTTGCTACAGAAGCGGAAGTCTGCTCTCCTGCCCGGGCCCTGCATTGTCACAACCCATGCCCGTCACCTCCCTGCCGCTTCCTTCAGCACCCAGGAGCCTGAAGCATTTAGCTTCAATTACAAACATCACTTGTCATTTCTGGGATGCTGACTACATTAATAAACATTTTTTTTCTTTTTGGAGAATTTGATTAAAGTGTCTTGTGGATAAATAACATTTATCTGTTTCCCTTTCATTCCCATGTTGTGTAAATGGAGCAGCGGGAAAGGAGAAACACCTGAACTTTCAAGCCCCCGGAGTGGGCATGTGCGGCGTCTCATTCGGTACTCCAAGGGCCCTTGCACAATCCTAGAGAGGTTTTTGTTTAACTCGGTACAATGAACCGTTCAGTCAACAGCCTCCCGTGCAGATGGGGACTCGGTGAACCCTAGGAAGGGGAAGGAACAAGCTCTGCAGAAAGCACAGGGCCTCATGGGGTGCAGTGGGCCAGGCCGGGCTCAAAGCGTTTTGGGAAGAGAGCATGCAGCTGAGTGAGGCTGGGGATGTGAAGGTGACCTGTTGAGGGGTGTTTTCTTGCAGGGCTGGGCTTCAGGCCTTCCCCATACATCTGTGGTTCCAATCCAGCTGGTCCCCGGGGCTTTTTGTCCAATGGCAGCAGAACTTACGGTAAAAATAGGAGCTCTAGGTTTGAACAGAACTGGGATTGAGTCCAGGCTCTGTCCTAAAGCGCCTTGGTCCACACGAGCACATGGGACCTTGGCCTTCTGCAGAGTAATTGACATGATGAGAATTCCGTGAGAATGACCCCTGGGTAAGGGACTTAACACGTTGCCTATTAGTGCCATTCAGTGACCCTTAAAACATATGATAGCTGATGAGAATCGCCTGCTCTTCTAACCCCCATAGTAGTTCCTTGACAGTGGGTTCATAATTTGTGGAGCTATTCTGTTGGTGGGTATTCACATAATTTTTGATTTTTCATATTATAAACAGTATCATACTAAACATCCTGCTCCTGTCTTTTTGTAAATAAATATGTGTTCAATGGGAGAGATATTGAAATAGACATCTACTGAGTCGTTAAGTGTGCCACAATTGCCCCCTCCCCCCATGCCCCAAGTAGCTCTATACACACATGGCCCTCCACCAGTTGGGTATAAAAATGCCAGTTTTTCCACATCCCTGCTATACACATGATATTATCAGATTTTTCCTGCCCCCATCTGATGTGTGAAGACATTTAATCATTTTCCAACAGGACGTATGGGTATCATGTTTTAATTAGTCTTCCTCTGAGCATTATTTTAAATGTGCACCAGCCAGTTATATTCCTTTGGGTTTGGATTTAGAGAATGATTAAGCCTCTAGCAGGCAGGTATGTTGACCAGGGAAGAGAAAGCAATGAGGGTGAACGGAGCAGGTGCTGTCCGAGGCCTGCAGCTCAGGGATGAGCCGGGGATGAAGTATTGGGTTCAGAGAGAGAGGACTGTGGATGAGGCTGGCTGGCGTGTTGGAACCAGAGGTGTAAGGCCCTGGACCGCAACTGAGGAATCTGCCTTTCATCCCATTGTCAGCGAAGACACTATCTGGCTGGACGTTAAGGAGGATCGTAAAGGTACAAGATGAAGTTTGCATTTCAACAAGATGCCTTTGACCACCTTGCAGAGGGGGGACCGAACACAAGGCAGTGGAAGAAATAAAGGGAGAGACTCGGACCTAATTCAAAGATAAAATTGCCAGGGCTTGATGACTCGCTACATTAAATGTGGAGGCTGAAGATGAGGGTGTGATGGACACATCTTGTGAAACCCCTCAGAGCTTTCTTCCCAGCCTCCCAGCTGGATGCACGTGTCCGTGTCTCAACGTGCAGCTCGAAGTGTCCATGGCCCAGCACCATCAGCATCACCTGGCAACTCGTTCAAATCGCAGACTGCTGGCCCCACCTCACACCTACTGAACCAGACTCTCTGGTGGTGGGTCACTCTCCAAGTGATTACCTTGCACACTGAAGTTCAAGAAGCACTGACGTCCGAGATTCCACCTAAAACTCCTCCAGCGGGGAGGAGTTTAAATCCCTGAGTCACCCTTCAGAGGCCAGCCACTCAGGAGAGGCAGCTGAACAGCATCACCTGCACTGGATTCTATGCAAAAGGAAAATACTTACCTGGTTAAGCCACTGAGATAATTACTCTTTGTTACAGCAGTTAGCCTGGTCTATGATGACCGATACAAGTTAATTTAAACAAGGGTCCAGATTTCTCCCCAGTGACTCTCCTACCAGACATTTCCAGCCCCCACTCTGGCAGAAGGATGTTTTTTATAATCAATGGTCAGGTTTGCGGCTTCCAGGTGGCCACAAGAGAGGAGGGCTTGGATTATGTCCTCGTCTTCCTGTCGAGAGGGGAGGGGACCAGGACCAACACAGTTGGCTCAGCAGCAATCTTGATAGTTGATGAAATATTTTTAAAAAACTGATTTCTTCCTTATTTGGCTCTGACATTCTTCAGATTGAAAAGTGGCCATAATGATTTCTTCACTGGGAGGAAGGGCCAGAGAATAAACACTGAAAAAAACAAAAACAAACAAACATAAAAACTCTTCTCACATTCTCGGTTTTCATCGACCACCCCTACAACCCCCTTAACCATAGCTGCCTCACAGAACACACACCCGCATCACAGCCTGCCGCATGCCCCTGGCCAAGTGTCCTCGGTTCCCACATCTAGAGAAGAGAAAGGATGTGTGCGATGACCTCCCGGCCTCACACTGTGTGCTTGCCTCATGCCGCTGCTAGTGTCCGCATCCCTCTCCGGGCCGAGGAAGGCTCCAAGGCATTGTCGTAACGCAGTGAGTGGAAGTGTCAGTGCTGATTGCTTAGCGTCGCTACATATTGCCAGCCCTGTTCTGGTTACCGTCTTGTTGCTCTTTTTGCGAGACTGCTTTCTGAGCCCACAAACTTCCTCCTCTTCTGCAGAGTGAAAAGGCACTCAAGGGCCTTGAGAGTCCCACTGGCCTCTTCAGGACTCCGGCCAGGAGTCCCTGTCTCCTGTGGGAATGCCCCCAGTGGCCTCTCCGGGGGTTAGTGTCTCAGGAAGAGGGTACACAGGAGAGAAGTGATGCCTAATGCCTACTACCCGCCACACACAGCAGTTCTGGATTCAGTAGAGCATCCTTGGATTTTTGCATTGGAAGAGGCATCCTAAGCCACTCAGCCCAATGCCCTCTATACCAGGAGGCAGTCAGCAAACTGTCGTCCGTGGGCCGAACCTGGCCCACCATCTTTTAGAGCTCGCAAGCTAAAAATGAGTTTTACTTTTTAAATGACAGATGAAAAATCAAAAGAAGAAAATTTAGTGATATGAAAACTATTTATACCCACAGAGTACAAAAATTATGTAAAAGGCACATTTCAATGTCCATAAATAAGTTTTCTTGGACTGCAGCCATGCTCATTTGTTTCCATATTGCCCGAGGTTACTTTTGCATTGCAATGGCAGCCTTGACTGGCTGAGATGGAAGCATGTCCGGCCCACAAAGTCTAAACTGTTTACTGTCTGACCTTTTCCATAAAAAGTCTGTGACCTCTGGTGTCCAGAGCCGGGGAACTGGAGCCTTAGACTAACACTTTCCCACACTGTCAAATAGATTTCCTGGGGTGACACAGCCTCATGCATCTACTTTTTAAATTATTGGGCAGGATAGGATAGTTTTGAGCATTTTCCAAATTGAAAAAATAGGCTTTGGGCGGGGCATGGAGTTGGGTGGGCGTGTTGCCCAAAGCTCCCGCAGCCCACATAGGTGTGAAAGAACTCACTCTGCCTGCTGCGGGTGGCGTCCACCTTTGGGAGGAGGCCAGAGGGAAGCTTCAATGCAGAGACTTTTGCTTTTGCAGGTGCCATTCTTCTAAATTAGGTTTTGGGCTGCCGAGGCCCAGCTCCACCCCAGAGGCATCATGGGAAGGCGGTGGAATCATTCAGACATCAAACAAATGGTTTTGGGTGAGAGCATCTTACAGCCCGCACATACATAACTGTGGGGCTCATAGCTCCCAACGGGAGCTCAGGAAATCAAGATGCAATTTAAGATGGCATTTCCAACCTTCCCCGGAAATGGGGGGACATCAGCTTTATTTATTTATTCCATCTTGTCAGCTCCCAATTTGGTGCAAACAGTTATGTCTTGCAGCACGTTTCTACCTTGCAACTGGCAGAGTTAATTTAATGAAATGAGTAGTCTTCTGATGACCTGAAGGGAAAAAAACACATTAATCTGGAAACTATCAAAGCCATCTGACGTGTATTATTGTAGGACTCAGAAAAAATAAACAGTTTATGTAGAAGATTAAGTGGCAGTGTGGATTTGCTTTTGACATATCTTGTCTCCAAATCTAAGTTGGGGATTTATTATCGCGCTATCATGTCACAGCTATCTCATTTATATGATAACACATCTGTAATGTTTTACAAGTGCAGCACTACTTGTTCGAAATGGGCCTTTTTTAAGTCCTAAATTATAGTACCTGGAGAGGCATGCATAATTATAGTGCGTGTTAGCAAACGAGAGGGTGCATTTCCCACCCGCACTCAGCATTAATCGTCAGCACGGCGGGTGTAATAAAATCATAATTGCTTCTTCCAAACTTCTCATCTGAGCTGTGCAGGTTGAAGTCGCTGGCTTGATGGAGAGATGCCTCCTGTCATGGTGGGTGGAGGCCTCACTCCCATCTCCCAGAGAGTCCCTGGGATTATGGCTGGAGATAGATCCGAATTCAGGCGGAGAGCCAGAGCCCACGGGGCCTGCACACGGAGGTCTTCTGAGCTCAGTTACACTCTCAAATCGGGACATCCGGAAACACTGCAGAATGGTGATTATGAGCCCTGGTTTTAGAACTCAGTTTGTATTCCAGCTTTGTTTTTCAATTTTGGACAAATCATCCCACTTCACTGAATAACTATTTACTCATCCACAAATGAGAGATTGTTGTCCCTAAGCCGAGTGTGCTTTAGGCAATTAACAATGTTTCTATAGCACAAAATACACCTGTGATAAACAGTAGACATTATTGCAGCTCTCTCCTGAAAATCACTGTCTAAGCCTTGCTATCCAATATGATGGTCGCCGACCATGTGTGGCTATGGAACTCTTATAATGTGCCCAGTCCCAACTGAGAAGAGCTATATATACAAAATAGATGTCTGTTTTTTAATACTAAGTGTGAAAAAGAATGTAAAATACACCAATAATGTTTTATATTGATTACATTTTGAAGTGATAATATTTTGGCTCTATTGGCTTAAATATATAACAATAAATTCTGCTTGTTTCTTTTTACTTTTTTATTGTGATTAGAGCAGTTAAAATTATACAGTAGCCTTCCATTTGGACAGCACTGGTCTGAACAGATGAATGCTGACCAAAATGGGATGTGACCGTGTGTTTTGAGTTGCAACACATGGTTCCAGATATTAATATTGTTGTCACTGATTTATACTTAGCCTATTTTGGAAAAAAATATTTTAGATAGTTTGCTACAGAAAAACAGAGAAGACCTAGTAATTGCAATGAACCACTTAATTTAACTCTAAGGTCCCTGGGAGCTAAGGCAAAGAGAGAACACATGTTTGGGTCTTTTTGAACGATAGTGTAGTCACATAAGTTTATTTGAAAAGAAAAGCTCTCTCGTGGCACTGAATTCTCAGAGGACCATTTCCTGGTGCGATCCTGAAATTGCACCTACTCCTGCTCCTCTCAGTCCTCCCTAAACAATGCTTTTCTGGCCTGAGGACGCTGTGAGTCATAGAAGCTCAGTGAGGATAATTACACCTCCCTTTGCTCATGTAAATTATCTGATTTGATCCTCACAGTAGCCCTGCAGGATGGGCTGTGCAGGGACTATTGTTCCTTCTTTATGGATGAGGAACCTGAGGATCGGGCAGGGCTTCAGTGACTTGCTCAAGGTTTTATAGCTAGTAAGTGGCAGGGCCAAGGCTCAAACCCTCATCGCCCCAAGTGGAAACTCCCCGTGCTTTTGGCAGCCGTGCACACCTTAGTGTGAAAGAGGGCTCCGAAGAGTGACTGACGGGAGAGAGCAGGGAGCCTCGGGCCAAGAAAGGGGACCCAGATGCAGCTGGAAGGCTGAAAACTCCAAAGATGAAGCTTGCTTGAGCCAGATAGAGGAAATAGATGTATAAACATATGTGTTTAATTATTTTACTAACGGTGGCACACCAAACTCAAGATATCCTGTGTCTGTGCCTCAAGAGATGACGGGTAGGAGAACATACTAGCTTGCTTACCTTTAACACTTCTCGCCTCCTAGGACCTTGTCACAATGCAGATTCATTCCCAGGCCTGGGAGGAGCTGAGCATTTGCCTTTCTCCCCAGCTCCCAGGTAGCACCTGTCCTGTTGGTCTGAGGGTCTGAGCTCCACGATGTTTGTCTCCTCTTTGCCCCCAAACTGCCTCCATCACGGCACTTTATACGAAGGTAAAGAACTGATTCTCACCCTTGTCATACAGGCAAACCTCCCTGGGGACTTCCTAGCAGTACTGATTCCAGGGACCCACCTCGATTAATTGAAACAGTTCCTGGGAGTGAGGCTTTGAGAAGGGTAAATTTTCACCTGTCCCTGGGGTGACTACCTTTGTGAACAGTGGGATCATGTAGTCTAGAAGTTTTCTCCTGCCTGGGAATTGTCTGAATGCCCCGAGGCCGAGCACTGGCTGCCCAGAGGGTATCTCCCCTTTCTTTTTTTTTAAATTTTTCAATATATTTTATTGATTATGCTATTACAGTTGTCCCGTTTTTTTCTCCCCTTCATTCCCCTCCACCCTGCACCCACCCTCCCACCAGCATTCCCCCTCTTAGTTCATGTCCATGGGTTGTACATATAAATTCTTTGGCTTCTCCCTTTCCTATACTATCCTTAACCTCCCCCTGTCTGTTTTGTACCTATCATTTATGCTTCTTATTCCCTGTACCTTTTCCCCTATCCTCCCCCGCCCCTGCTGATAGCCCTCCATGTGATCTCCATTTCTGGGATTCTCTTCCTGTTCCAGCAGTTTGCTTAGTTTGTTTCTGTTTTTTTCCTTAGGTTCAGTTGTTGATGATAGCTATGAGTTTGTTGTCATTTTACTGTTCATAATTTTGATCATCTTCTTTTTCTTAGATTGGTCCCTTTAATATTTCATTTAATAAGGGCTTGGTGATGATGAACTCCTTTAATTTTATTTTATCTGGGAAGCACTTTATCTGCCCTTCCATTCTAAATGACAGCTTTGCTGGATAGAGTGATCTTGAATGTAGGTCCTTGCCTTTCATGACTTTGAATACTTCTTTCCAGCCCCTTCTTGCCTGTAAGGTTTCTTTTGAGAAACCAGCTGAGAGTCTTATGGGAACTCCCTTTTAGGTAACTGTCTCCTTTTCTCTTGCTGCTTTGAAGATTCTCTCCTTATCTTTAATCACGGGTAATGTAGTGATGATGTGCCTTGGTGTGTGCTTCCTTGGGTCCCACTTCTTTGGGGCTCCCTGAGCTTCCTGACTTCCTGGAAGTCTGTTTCCTTTGCCAGGCTGGGGAAGTTCTCCTTCATTATTTTTCCAAGTAAGTTTTCAAGTCTTGCTCTTCCTCTTCTTCTGGCACCTCTAGGATTTGGATGTTGGAGCGTTGAAAGTTGTCCCGGAGGTTCCTCAGCCTCTCCTCTGTTTTTTGTTTATTTCTTCTTTCTGCTCCAAATCGTTGATTTGAGTCCTGGTTTCCTTCCCTTCACTGTTGGTTCCCTGTATATTTTTCTTTATTTCACTTTGCACAGCCTTCCCTTTTTCCACGATAGTGTGAACGTACTCCACCAATCCTGTGAGCATCCTGATTATCAGTGTTTTGAACTCTGCATCTGTTAGGTTGGCTATCTTTTCATCACTTAGTTCTATTTTTGGAGCTTTGATCTATTCTTTCATTTGGGCCACATTTTTTTTTTTTTCTGGCGCACCTATTATGTTGTGAGGGGCAGGGCCTTAGGTATTCACCAGGGTGGGGCAACCCACATCACTGCTTTGTGGTGCTGTGTGTGGGGGAGGGGTCTGAGAGGAAACAATGTGTTTGCTTGGCTCACGGCTGGCTCTTGGCCCCTGCTACCCACAAGCAAATTGGGACCTTCTGGTGCTGATTCCCAGGTGGGCAAGGATCCTGTGAGTCTCTCAAACAAACTCTCCTGTGAGACTGGCAGTTTCTCCTGTTGCTGCAAACCCCACAGGTTTTTACCAATAGAGAGTTCGAGGCTTTCTTTTCCCTCACTGGAACCCTGGGTTGCAGGGTCTCTCCCCGTCTCCAGTTGTTCCTCCCAGTTTATCCGCATGCAAATATGGGATGACCCGGTCCTCCGGCCACCACCTTACTGCACATCCTTTCCACCCCGGCTGCCCATCTCCTCCCTACCAGTCTGAATGAATGTTTCATCTTTAACTCCTTGGTCGTCGGACTTCCATACAGTTCGACTTTCTGACAGTTCTGGTTATTTTTTGCTTTTAAACTTGTTGTTGCCCTTTTGGTTGGGCGAGGAGACAAAGTGTATCTACCTACACCTCCATCTTGGCCGGAAGCTCTCTTTACAAGCAGAGTGGATCACACCGCCTGGTCACTTGTTCCGGAATTCACGCAAAGCCCTGACTTGCTGTGGGTGTAGTGCTCTGACAGCGGCAGGGAAGGGCCTGGCCTTCTTAGGCATTTGTGTTCGAGTGGGTTAAATGGCTGCTATAGGTGGGACTGAGAAGAACCACAAAGTCATTTCAGGCAGGGATCTACGCCACAAAAGAAATACAGTGGGAATGGAATACAGAGACACTGGGCGTGGGGGGTGGGGGGGTAGTTTCTGTGGGGCACACTCAAACAAAATGTTACTGGTAAAAATTTATAAAGAAAAGGCTCTTTGCCCAGTGGGTGACCTTTTGGAGAGCCTTTACTTCTGTCCTGTTGGATCCTTTCCTTGAGTATAAGACTAAAAATGTGACAGTCAGCACTAGCTGGCTTCCACGGCCTGGCCCTGGCCGAGGAGGGGGCCGAAGGGGAGCTGTGGGGACAGGGCCTCTAGCAGCAGGGACCCCTGAGCTCATGAGCTGGGTCAGCTACCGCGGGGCCAAAGCCAGGGCCCCGGCTGTCTTCAACCTGGGACGGTTTTAGAAAAATCAGCAGGGAATTGTGAAAATCTAGATTCCTGGATCCCACCTCCAACTCGGTCCATCAGAACCTGCAGAGTGGGGTAGGAGCTACTTCATGTGGACAGTAAAACTGGGGCGACTCCGACGCAGCACCTAGATTGAGACGTTCTGACCTCGACGTTGAAAAGCACCCACTTTAGCAAGAAAGCAAAGGTGCGCTCTCAAGCCTTCTCTCTGCTAAACGAGTCACTCACATTTCTGCGAAGCACAGGCACAGTAGTGGCAGAGGCCTCCAGAGTCCCCACGTCACTCCACTTCTGTTCCTTTTGAATAAACAGCTGGCGAATATGACATCAATTTGACTGTAACGACTGCTTTTAATTTTCATCTTAAATCTATATCGTTACTATATATTGGGATCCTGGCTGGTGCCAACTGCTCCGGCCACACGCCTGGTTTTCATTTAGTCTCTGAGTTCCTTTAGGGGAGTCGTGTTCAGAGGCCTGGTTTAATGCATAACCCTAATTGCGATGTGGAATTAAGTTGGTGCTGACTGTAGCATTTTCAGTCTTAGAATCAAGGCAAGTATCTAATAGGAAGGGGAAAGAAAATCCTCCCCAAAGTTCTAGCCCTTGCCAGTGCCTTATCTTTATAAATTTTTTACATTCAACATTTTTTTTAATTGAGTACATAATATGGCTATAAAACAGCAGTTTAGATAATGTGGTCAGGCTGCCGGTTTATAGTTCTCTCTTCTCAGTTTCAGAATGTCCCCTTCTCCTCTTCCTAGTCTGACACCGGCCTCACTTCTCGTTAAAAAGGCTGGCGGCTGGGGAGTGAGGACAGGAACGTGGGCCGAGCTCCTTCTCCCAAGTTTTGCTCACTGCAGTCCCCCCTGGACCCGCAGCGGCTTTGAAGGAAGCCTCATTGCCAGCTGAAGTTACTTCCAACAATTCTTGGCCAGAGATCTGCTCTCTGAAGGATTCAGTCTGATATTTTCATATGAAATATATAAAGAAAAACAAAGATTCCCTTCAAGATGGCAAATACCTCTTGGTAAACTAGGATGGGGCCATGATGGTAAAAATCCACCCATGTTTCTGGTTCATGGGAAAATTTAGGTGAAGGGAACTTGAGCAGTCAGTGGAAGGGAAGGATGCTAGGATGGACTGGCCTCTCCTGGAGCAGGATGAGAGGGACAGACCAGAAGCGGTGATAGTGCCCAGCTCTGTGCTTGACACATAATCCTCACTGTACAAATATTGGCCAAATGGAAATTAGTCATTGACACAGATATGTCGATTCTTCTGTTTGTTTCTTCGCCTACTCACTCATCAGCTATTTATTGAGCAGTGGCTGTCCTAGGTGTTGGGGACCATGGGAAGCCCTTGAAACAGCACATGAGTAAGAGGGTGCATCCCTACCCCCTGAACCTCCTAGTCCAGCCATCAATGGGGAAGAAAATGTACAAGGAGAAGTGAGTATCCAGGTGACTTAGTAAGGGGCAAGGGAGGGATGCTATGGAGCACTAGTAGGTGCCCGACCTGGTCGAAGGGATGGAAGGCTGGTGCTGGGACCAAGGAGTGCAGTCTCTGTGCCAACCACCTGACAACGCCCACTGCTGCAGCACTGTCCCGGGTCACGGTGGAGACCGAAGTCGGAGGCTGGTTTGAGAGCATAGCATGGAAACATGGTCTTGACCAGCATGATAATGTAGAAGATGATTTTGAGTCCGTTGCAGTTTCTTTTTATGCAGAGCCATGGTAGAGTGTTTTCCTTAGCCTCAGCACCCGGGAACTGCTTTGCTTTTCCTAGTGTGGTACACCTTAGGAGCAGTACAAATTGTCGCGGCGGTCACAGGCTTGCTCCGAGAGTTAGATGACTCGGCCACCTCTGTACCTCCCTCCTGGAAATTGCACAGGATCATAGAGTATCCTGTTTGTGTGTGAATAGTACCCTGATCTTAGCGTTTTTCTACCCTTATTTTCTCATTTTACCCAATTCCTTTATTTGTTTTATTGTTTTGTGTTTTCTCTCTCTCTCTCTTTTTTTTTTTTTGAAACATCTCAGTTCTGCCAGGAACCAGGAAATAAGGGCAGGAGGAAGAAAGTTTGGTTTCTGTTGAGAACTTCCAGACTAGTCTAGGAGCGAATTCGTTGTCAGTGAAGTCACTTGAGAAAATGAGCGGCTTCAAATGGGACGATGTAATTAGAGCTGAGAGAAAGGAGAAATGGGGTTGGGTGGGGTTTGAAAGGCAGGTTTTAATTGTGGATGATTCAAAATAGTTAAGTTAAAAAAAAAAAAAAAGCAGAACAAGAGCAAGCCCTTCCAGTTTCTCCAAATCCTGGACATCTGACACACAGCCAATGTCAATGTTAGCTAAAGCGGCTTGGCCCTGTGCAGTCTAATCAAAAATAAATTAGAGGGATGCTTATAAACAGGGCTTAGATGGGGGCACACATACGTACACACATATACTGAGAGTGAGAATAATAATTAGAGGTTTTTAATAAATGCTAATTTAGTGATAACAACTTTACATAGAGTTGTTTATGCCAAGATTTGACATTAACTGATTTGGGATTTCAGCCACTGACCAAGAAGCCAACTGGTGCGTTTACTTGATACCTTGCACCTTCGCCTCCTCCACTTGCACCACGCCCATCTGATGACTGCCGCCAACTGTCCTACAGTGGCTTGACCTAAGCGTGGCTCGGGTTCACCCCCATAGTGGGCTTTGAACGCATCATTGTCATACACACACTGACCCCCCAGTCTCACTCACTCTTCCCTGAACTGTCTCTTTACTTGTCTGCAAAGGGTACATTGAATATCTGGCGTGGAAACTCAGGCTGTTAGAGTCTGGGCTTTTCTTCTTCCCTCACTCTCCCTCTGGTAGGTCTTGGCCTCTGATATTCTTCAGCTCTGCAAAGGATGCCTCGGGAGTCGTGAGGGAAAAAAAGGGGAACTAAAATTCCAGCCAGTGACTCTCACAGAAGCTCGGGCAGGTAAAACAAGACTCTGCCCATCAGGTTGCCCCTCGTTCCGCCTAAGCCCGAATCATCCGTGATTACAGTTGTGTAGACACAGCAATGTATTATTGAAAGCACGGGTGTTATTCCGATGGATCTGTGTCCCAACTTGGCTCCCCTATTTGTCCATTATGTTACATGAGACAAGCCCACTTCGACCGTCTGAGGGCAGCTCCTCATTTGTAAAAAAAGAGTACAGCTTTGCTTCAAAGTAATGGCGAGTAAGATTAAAGTTCTGTGACGGTGCATGTTACGTCTAAGAGCCCCAGTTAATCCCGGCTAACCGTTCTCAGGTTATTATGTGCCAGGCACTGAGCTTAACAATTTATGTGTGGTAGTTTTTATTACTTTTATTATAATCTTCCCCTGAGTAAGCTCCAGGAGGAACATCCTGAGGGCATAGTAGATACTCAATAAATATTTGTTAAATGAATGACCAGTGCCATGTACTCCTCAAAAGAATCCCAATTGAGTTAGTGCTATAAGTATCCCCATTTGTCAGATGGGGAAACTGAAGCATGGGACATGAACTGGCTTGGGCAAGACTGTGCCCAGCTAGCAAATGCCAGAGTAGGGCCTTAAATACAGACATTTTCTCGAGCCTGCAGCCTCACCCACTGCCCTCTGCCAGCCCCGCGTAGGTTGTGATGGCGGGTAAGCAACCCCCGCAGCCCTCTCCAGGCTCCCTCCCCGCGCCGCCAAGCGTCAGTGTGCCCAAGGCCCTGGGGGCAGTCCTGCACAGGCTACCTGTCAATAAGACAGCACCTGGGCTCAGGGCCCGTGGGTGTGTACCAGGGAGAGAAAGCAGCAAACGCTACACGAAGTCCCAGGAATGACTCGTTTGACACCAGAGTCACGCAGGCGAGGAGGCTGTGAGCCTCTTGGCGTGCCCCAGCTCGCTGCCTGCAAGTTGCCTGTGAGAGGGCGGCCTGGCCCCGTCCACAGTGTGGCTCCCGAAGGCAGGGAGACCTCTCCCTGAGACTGTGGCCTTGGGTCCTCTGGGCTCCCTGAGGTGCCTGGGGGCGGGGACCCCAGGCAGGAGGCAGAGAGAGCAGCGGAGGCAGGAAAATGGAGATGGTTGGGCTCCTGCGTCCCACCGCCGCGCTCTCTCTGCTCTGGTCCCTGGCAAACTGAGCCCTTTTGCTTTTTCCCCTCTTTTTCTCTTTTTTCCCTTCTTTCTCCATCTTTCTTTTTTCTTTTTTCACTTGTTTCTTTTTACTTTCTATCTTTCTTTTTCTCCTTCTCACTCTCATTTTTTTCTCTTTTAAAAATTGTTTTCCTCTCTGTGTTCCTGCATCTGTCTGTCTTTCTCTCTTCTCCCACCTCTCTTTCCCTGTGTCTCTTTTTCCTCTCCATCTCTCAGCCCATTTCCATCTCTTTCTCCCCATCCCTCCTTTCCTCTTTCTTTTTTCCTAGGAAATTTGAGGTATTTTCTTGAAGTCCTTGCATTCTAAGGGAAGTTCTGGAAAAATTAACATCTGACTTCCAAAGAGACTGAGCCCCCTTCTGACAGCGCGGAGGGCAGATAGAAGCAGCTATTTGGCGATCTGGCTCTCCAGCTGGTGTAAATCCCCACACGATCCCTATATTAAATTCTCCCCAAGCGTTCGAGCATTCCAAGTGCTCAGGTAGAAACCTTTTCTGATAGATGCCCATGCTGCTTTTCCCTTTATGTGTACATTCCAGATCCAGGGAAACCAAGCGACGGTGGCCCCTTCACCTCCATTTGCTTCCCAAACACAGCAGTCATTGGGTGCAGCTCAGGAAACCACGGGTCCTGACCAGCCAATTCCACTCTGAGCTCTGGGGACCAGAATCAGGGGAATAAATCTCCTTGAGAACATCCTTCATTAATTTATTCCCTCTGCAAATATGGATTGAGCACATTCTAGGTGCCAGGCATTGTTGTAGACTTGGGAGATACAGCAGTAAGCTTCCACTGTTCTTAGCAGAGAAACGAAATCTATGGGGGACACTCAAGGGGCAGATGGGATGGCTGATACGGAAGACTCTGACCTTGTGGGGGTTTGACCAGCAATAGACTGGGTCCCCGGCCATTTGGAGCAGCGGAATCTGCTATGAATTTGGGCAGTCGCCTCTGTGCTTACAAAGAGGGAGTCACCTCAGTGCTCCCACTGTGCAGCTGAGCCCTGCTTTCTGTGGGTGGCCCCCAGGGGTCTGGGTCCTCTCAGTCAATGCTGGAAAATGGTGTTCACCCATCGGGTGAGCATCATCCATGGAGGTCCACTGGGGTTTTGGTTCTAAGTCATACAACTGGGACACATGTTACAATCACCCTACAAGTCGGCACTATTAGTTCATTTTTCAGGCGAAGACACTGAGGCTCCAAAGTTGGGGCTCTCTCACTGCATTCTCACACTCAGTGTTGCTTCATTATTATGTTCCAGGAATAATAATACCCCATATTTGAAAATCCAGTCCATTCTAAAACTTGGATTACATAACAGAAACTTTTAAAATTCTTAGAAAAAGAAAAAGAAGAGTGAACCTCAGGGTCCTGCCGCCATCAATCTCGGCCCTAACCCTGATGAAGATCTCGGAGGCCCCCCTTTGAGAAAAGCTGGTCGGGAGCCTTCATGTTAAAGTGCTTTCCCGTCGCTTAACTTAGCTGACATTCAGAGCTGCTTTGGAAAATTGGTTGGCTCCACTCCCTTATCCTTATGTCTCAAACAGACAAAGGCAGGGAGGAGTTCATTTTCTTTGCCATGGTCTCCCAGCTGTAGGCAACAGGGGTGCATGGAAGGTATATTGTTTTTGTTTGAATCAGTGGTTCTCAATCAGAGGTGACTTGGGGCCCCAGGTGACATCTGGCAATGTCTGGAGACGTTTTTGGTTGTCATACTGGGGGTGGTGGGGTGCTACTGGCATCTAGTGGGGTCAGGTTGAGGATGCTGATTGACATCCTACAAAGGAACAAGAATTGTTTGGTCCCAGATGTCCGTGATGCTGAGGCGGAGAAACTCTGGCTTATATCAAGGGAGACATACTCTGAGGTTTCGGTTTTAGAGGTGTGTCGGGCAGTCGTGTGACAGAAAGATTGAGCAGAAATGAGGCTGAAGGTGGGAAGAGTGTGGGTGGGAACAAACTGTGGGTGTCTGAGGGCTCTCCTCTTGGCTGAATTAAGGCAGTCCTAGTCTTTATGGCCGACTTAGGAGGTATCATTTGAGTGTTGCTTATGGAGACAACAGCCTGTAGGACAACAGTGGTCTGTCTTAGGGCCTAGAGCCAAGTTCTCCATTTATCTTCCCATCAATTGTTTTTTGAGCACAGGGCACAATGGCAAACCTAACTGCAGCCACCTTCGCTGAGCTCACACTCTCATCTGGCACACTCAGGTGATTTCTCCAGCGTGAGGCCCTGTGAGCAGGTGGCACTCGGAGGCACAAGCGAAGCAGTAAGAAACGCTGAATCAAGGCTTGAGTTTGGGCTGCTGAAAAGAGACGAGGGCTCAGCACTGCATTATTCTAGCACCTGGGTGCTAGAATGCACCCTATCGAAGAGCCCCATGCGATTGAAGAACTGTCTTATTATACTCCTGTAAAATCCACTCATAATTAATGCCCCTGTGAAGCTAGAAAGATAAGTTATGAAGTTTTATTATATCAAAAGAAAGTAGGAAAAATAACTACTACTTCTCGTGTACTTAACTATGAGTCAGGCACTGAATGAGTCACTTCACATAAAACGTCTAATTTAATAACATATAGGGGGCACTTATTCTATGTTTGACTAAGACAGATGAGGAAACTTAAGGAATGCCATGAAAGAGGTGCAAAGAGGCATTGGGGCCTTTGGCATGGGCTGCACGTGGTGACTTCCAAAGAGTTCCATGTAGAAAGAGGGTTAGAAGAGAACCTGTACAGTGGAGAATCCTGAGAAACACGGTCTCAACTGGTGATCAAGGTTAATATCAAAGTGACACCATGTGGACAGCGTATGCTTTTGATACCACATGATGAAAATGGCACTTTTTTTTCCCTTCTTTCTCCCAAAACTCATAACCCCAGTAGAGTCAGGAAAAGAAAATCAGACAAATCTCAGTTGAAGAATATTCCACAAAATACCTGACCAACAGTCTTCAAAGCTGGCAAGGTCACTAGGAACAAGGGAAGTCCAAGAAAGGGTCACAGCCAAGAGGAGCCCACGGGGACATGGTGATTAAATGTAATGTTACACCCTGATGGGATCCTGGAACATAAAAGGGCGTTAGGCAGAAACTAAGAAAATTTGAATGCTAATTGTACTTTATTTAATAATTAAATAATGTACTAATGTTGGGTCATTAATTCTAACAAATAAACATATACTAACACAAGATACTAACAGTAAAGGAAACTGGGTATATCAGAACTGTGTACTAGCTTCAATTTTTTTTCCGTAAATCTAAAATTGTTCTAAAGTTAAAAAAAAAGTTAAGCCCTGGCTGGGTGGCTCAGTTGACTGGAGCATCGTCTTGTACACCAAAAGGTTGTGGGCTCAATACCCAGTTAGCACACATACCTAGGTTACAGGTTTGATCCCCGGTCGGGGCATGTATGGGAGACAACTGATTGATGTCTCTCTCACATTGATGTTTCTCTCTCTCTCCCCCCCTCCCCCCTCTTTCCCCTCCCCCCAACCCCCTCCTCTCCCTCTAAGATCAATAAATATATCCTCAGGTTAGGATTAAAGATAATAAATAAAAATTAAGAAACATTTTTAAGGGAGTTGGGAAGGCATGGCTTTCTATTTGGATGGAGTAGCTGAAGAAAGCATCAGAGAACAGGTGGTATTTGAGGTGGGCTTTGGAGGATGGTTAATATTAAGTTAGCTGAGATAGGTGAGGAGAACCATATAGATAACAATAGCATAGGTCTGGAAATAGCCAACAAGTACATGGGAATAAGCTGTAAATTAGGGTCAAGCTGAAAAGTCCTAAGTAATCTTGCAGAAAGTTTACAGTTCACATAAGGAAAACAGGCACTATGGGAAATAAAGGTAGACTACTGTATCAGTAGGATGCATTCAGCTGCAAGTGAGAAGCTTAGGGGTAGGCTGGTTTGGTGACTCCATGATGCCACCGAAGACTCAGGCTTCTTTCAAGTGTCTGCTTTGTCAGCTACATGCTGTTGGCTGTTCCTTCTCAAGTATTTCCCTCATGGTCACAAGATGGCTGCCATATCTCTGGGCATGATGTCCTTGCTCTGCATTAAAAGGCAAAAAAAAGGGGTATGGAAAAATTTGCTCTTATCAGGAATATAAAAGTCCCCAAAACTCCTCAGCAGACTTCTGTCCCACTGGCAAAAATCTAACCACATGATTACCCTGAGTTTCAAGAGTAAACTAACTTCTGATAAAGGGTAATATAATTATATTCTTGTTTTGGATAGATCATTATTCATCTCTTGAAACCGGATACATTGGTGCTTTAAAAAAATCAGAGGTTCTGTTAGGATAGAAAAGAAGAAATGACTCTTTAGTCAGCAATTACCAGTATCTCTCAAAGCTATGACACTGTATATATATGATTAGATTTTATTCTTATACATTTATGCTCATTAGCTTTTTGACATTGGGAAACTTACTTAAGCTCGCCATACCTCAGTTTCCTTACCTGTAATGTGGGAATAATAATAATATACAAGCCAATTGTTTAAGTGAGATAATTCCTGCAAAGTGCATAGAACAGTTTCTGGCACTTAGTAACTCCTTAATAAATGCTGTTCATGATGATGATATTATTCAATAATTGTGTTTATCCTTGAAAAATGAATTTAATTTCTAAGGCCTTATTTGTATATCCCAAAGTGTTTAGCAAAATCTTGGAGACACAACAGTAATTCAATAAAAACTTCTTGATTAATTTTCTAACTGCCCCACCACTTCTACATTTTTACGTAGCAAAATTCACCATGTTGCATGCCTTCTTGTTATATGTCAGTGGACCCTGCTCCGTGTGACAAAACAAGGCATAAAACCATAAAATACCTTCCTGAGGCACCCTTTAAACCCTCAGCTTTGTTTATCACATCCGTCTTTTCTGCGCACAGTACAGTAATACCGAGCTTCTTAAAAATATCCCAGACTGCCATCTCATTTTTATATGTTTACAGATATTTTTTCCTTTAAAAGATTTGGTTTTCTCTACCTGGAATATACTTCCACTCCCCTTGTACATTTGGCAAACTCGTATTCGTCCTTTAAGACCTCCCTTAGGCATTATCTCCTCTAGGATGTCTTCTGGGGATGTCACTGCTTCCTCAGTAGTGCAATATCAGTTTTGTATGTTATGTCTGTACTTTGCGTTTACATCCACTGTTGTTTTTGTTATTTTGTAATTTCATGTTTATCCTTCTGTCTGCACTTTTAAACTGTACATCATAGGTGGGAAGAAAAAACTGTCTTATGCTTCTAGTTACAAATTTTAGTTGGGAGTACATCAAAATTGCTTATTATTTTGTTGAACTGAACCTTTTGGCGAACAGAGACGTCTTGCATCTGGAAAGTACCACAGTTCCGTAAAACACAGCTCTACCTTTGGTAACAGATGTTAACTCCACTATTGTGGGGACCATTCCACACTGCAAGGTGGGGCAGAAGTAGGCTTACAGTTCTGAGTATTCTCAAAGGAGTTTATTCTTATTATTAATTATTATATTATTTTCCATATGACCAACTGTAAACCTACTTTGCCCAACCCTGTATGCACAAATATCAAATCGTTATATTGTATACCTGAAACCAACACAATGCCAAATGTCAATTATATCTCAATAAAAAATAGCTCTACTTGTGAACCCCCTAAGCTGTCAGAGCTCTCCCTTGCTAATGACAGAATAATTCTTTTTACAATGCTTAGTTATCCTTCTAGTTTTGTCCACACAGCTTACTAACTGTCTCCTGGTTTCTTATTCTCTGTGGGCTTAAATGCCTGTATTTCTCACTCTGTTAGTGCTCACAGGCCAAACACCCTGCCCGGCTATTTTACAACTTGACCGGCTGGAGGAGGGCAGCCAGTCCTGGTAGGAGTATGTTAGCGCCTTTGTTCTCCAGCTGTGGTCCCATCAGACAACGCTGGTTCACTGAGACCGAAGCCCTGGACTCAGTTTCCTATTTGCAGTGCCACAGCCCAACTCAGCTGCCTGCACAACGGTCCACTCCTAGCCATCAGACTGGCAGTAGCTGACACAGCTGAGGAGAGGACCAAGGGTTGGTACCAAAACACAGACACACTGTCTTATCTAGGGGTTCATCCAGAGGTGAGGCAGGAAGTCAAGAGCCAAGGATTCCAGTAACAGGTCCGGAAGTGGAGCGCATGTTGGTTCAAGACCAAGTCTATGAACCAAAGGTACCTTTCCCTTAGGCTCTGATTGGTTGCTGGACCTTACTGTGGGAAAGGTTTTATGGGGAAAAGGCACAGGGTGGAAGTAACCGTCCAACGGACGGAACAGGCACGTCTCCCTGGCATGATGCGAAGGGCAGCCTTTCCACTATCACTGGCTTTTACCCCAAGTTGCCTTGCCATTTCTTTTTTTTTTCTTTTTTCAGTACCAACCTGTTTGTTCTCTGAAAATATCAGCCATCCTTAAGGGTTCTTCAGGGAGGGGATTAAACAGCATTTAGTCCTTTGTCCATTACCCTGTCCTAATAAAATGTGTTGTTATTTGAAAGAATTATGTAAGCCTATGAAAATTGGTCAATATGAGAAGATGTGGTTGGGGTGGGGGCAGGCAGGGTTGAGTTGCATGATAAAAATAGAGTTTTATCTGCATTTGAACTGATTTTGAAAAGGTTTTTAACCATTGCAACTGAATCCTTTTCAGAACCCTCGCTTTTTTCTTCTTTTTTCCCGAGTTGCTATGAGAACATGAATCATCTCTTTAGCACAATGACAGCAAGTGTAGCATTTAGGAGCGGACCCTGATTTTTCACTGTTTGTTCTTTGCTCTCAACAAGATAAGCTGTTGTTATTTCTTTCTTCTTGAACAAGCACACCATGATTGCTGAAGTGGGAAGAATAATTGGACCAAATAGTCATGCGATTAATGCAAACAGAGAGAATTCATCTGTTTCGAGTAGGGTAAATGCACTTCTGAAGATGCGGAGAGCTCGCTTTCTCCATTTATTCTTGCGCTGGGGAACAAATGTTGCTGAGTTCACTGCCACAGATCCCCATGTTGCTTCCATGGGGTAGAGACCTTAAATGAACTGCGCTGAGGATAGAAATCAGCCCTATCTGGGAAGTGGGTGGACTTGGAGGGAGGGGCTACAAGGGGAACCAGGGGTAAAGGGCTGCTCTGTCCCAACATGACAGCTTCCTCCCTCCTTCTCTACTTGGGGGGTAAGAGGACTTCTGCTTTCTAATGATATGCTCCTATTAAGAGATGATGTGACCAATTGAAACAGAAGGGAAATTACCATTGATTAGAGCCTTCAGGTGCTTAGCTCTAAGCTCAGCATTTATGTCATTTAGATGCCACAGGCATGAGGCGGGTTCCATGATCCTTACTGGACAGATAAGGAAGCTGAGATTCAGAAGTCAGCCTCCAAACTCCCGACACGGGTATGCTGGGCCCTGGGGTTTGAATGCAGGTCTTTCCAGCTCAGTGTTGTGGTGAGGGCAGGGGCTTCGAGGCTAGAGTGCCTGCTTTTGAATTCCGACCCTGCCATGTAGTAACTGTGTGACCTTGAGGGACTTCACGTCTCAGCACCTCAGTTTTCCCACCTGTAAAAACTGGGAAGGAAACCAGTGCTTTTCTAATAGGTCTGTTTTGAGGATTAAAAAGACTTAATAGACAAAAGAACACAGAATCATGCCTGTCACAGAGAACGTGTCTAACCCACGCGAGCTGCTTCGATGCCTTCCTGCCCGGGTGCTTGCTCGACGTGAGAATGCCTTTCACATCACATCACACCTGTGGTTAGCTGCAATGGCGCCCTAACGCGCTTGTCTTGATGCAATCACCCTGGCACGCCCTGGCCAGGTAAATATCTCCAAAATCCCATTTTCAGGTCACTCCATAACTTTGGCAGCTCACCACTGCCTCTCTGAAAAGGAGAAAAGAAATTCGAATGTTCCTGCATCAGCTGGCTCTGCCCTATTTTTCCCATCAGCTTCCCACTGCACACCCTCTTCCCACTTTGGAACTGCTCCCCGAAAACACCTCTCAGCTCCCACCTGTGCCACTCAACTCACTCTCACTTCTATCATCAGCCTGCCTAAATACTGGGGACCTCTCAAGTCCTCCACCCAGCTCCACCTTCTCCTCAAAATGCCCCTTGCAACATGAAACCCAGCAGAGGTGCCAGCCCCTCCCTGGCTCCCAGAGCCAGTACTGTTGGTGACCCTCAGTCAGTGTCTTTTATTCACTGATCAGTGCCACCCTTGAATCTATTTCTCCTAATGGCAGGTGTGAGGGAGAAGACCAGGGTCATTACACTGCACTGCCATTATCGGTCAGTGTCTCCTTCACAGTGATGTGCAGAGGTTACTGGGGATTCAGCAGTCCGGGAGACTTGAATGGTCGCTACAAGCAGAGAAGAGACATCGGCGTCTTGAAGGATCAGCTGAAGTTTGGTGCTTAGGAAAGTAGAATGCAGGGATTTCAGGCAGAGGGAAGAGCAAAGTTATGGAGGTGTGAGAACCTACAAAGATGCAGGCCTGAGTTTAAAGATATGATGGAGAGACCAGAGCGATGCTGCCAGTTCTCAGTGACCTGCGGTCAACAAATGTGGTTATTCTTCTCCCTTTACTACCATCTTTCCCCTTCCCCTGTCTTCTGGGATCTGGCTCCAGCCCTGAGCTGGGCTCTTTTTATTAGTTTGATAACCAATTTCACCATTTTGCTTAATTGTTTCCTTCTAGCATTCGCTACGCAGAATGAAGATTAAGATCCAATTAAGTAAATGAAGCACCTTGCACCCACTTTGGCCATGAGCGCTCATCTATTTGTGTTTGGGTTTGAAGTCAGGAATCCACTGGATACCGTTCTCCCATCAGCTGGCTCCATCCTGGGTTGGAGGACGCATTCTGCCTCCTGCTGGAGGTCCAGCAAATCCAGCCTCTCCTCTGCGACTGCCAAAGCGCAAGGCAAGGGGAAGATAACAAACACAGGCTGGGCTTCTCCCGCGCACCGGAGGCCCAGCAGCCGTTATCCAGCTGAGCTGCAGAATGGTGCTGTGAGAGAGGTGTCGGTGTCCCGGCCTGATAAGTGGGAATAAGGAAGGTCGGAAAAGTAGGGAAACAGGGTTTCACAAACCTGGTGCACAGTGGTGAATAACAGGTGCCCCGAGGGCCCTGCCCCTGTACATTTGAACGTGCACTAGCCTGACCTTCAACTACTCCACCTGCTTTCCTTTGCCCAAGAGCTTTCTCTGGCCGACAGAGCCCACTCTGCCCATTTCTGCCTCTCACTCCTAGCATGGAGGAGCTCCAGGGATACGCTCTGCTCTACCCCAGCTCCCAGAATCCCACAGCAGTGAGTGAACTCCAGGTACCTACAGTGGCCGCTCTCTTGATACTGATTGTAAGTTTTAAAAAATTTATTGCCCTTCCTTCCCTGTCTTGCCTCCTCACTCCCCCACTAGTGTTTCCAGGGCTTACCCCCCAATAAACTACATGTTCTGAAATCCTTGCCTCAGAACCTGCTTCCGACATTTGAGCATAGACCTACTTGACTCTGAAATCTACAGCATTAACCTTGCGCCAGGATGTGGAATTGGTGCATGAAGGATTTTGCTGGGACAACATAAAAGTGGGATGGTGGAGCCCACCGGTTAAGATATGATGTGGGTTTGGTTTTAGGTGTCAGGTACGATTGATCGCCGAGGGCCCCTCAGAAGCTTCTCAGAGGACGAGTTTGAGTTCGTATCTGGACTGACAGGAATGCACGCCTGGGAGTGTGGCGGTGTCCGTGCGGGTGGGTGAGGGAAGAGGAGTGAGCACGTGGCATTCGCTCCCCAGCCCTTGCTCCTTCTCTGCGGGCCTACAGAAGGCTCCTCCTGTGAGGAAGCTGGCCAAAAGGAGAGTGAGGCCGCACACGCGCCTGGGGCCCCCTCATGAGCTCTCCCAGAAAATAGCCTCAAAGGGGAGAATAGAGAGTTGGACTTCAACTCAGAAATTCTGAGTACCAGTGTTGGTAAAAAATAACTCTTGGGACAAGTCACTTTTCCCTTTATTGCCTCTTTCTAGTGATGAAGGCATTAAGAGCAACTTGTCACAGTTTTTGCTGAAAATGTCTTCCCAGCCAGCTTGCCCTCAGCTTGTGACCTCAAGATTTTAGTCTGGCTTGGGGTATAGAGTGTTTTTGTAGGGGGCTAATGCTCACTCTTTGGTGGACATTTCTTGTCGCGGAGGCCTCCGTCCTCTTTCCAGGCCCCTTCTTTTGGCTGGAGCACCTTGATGTCTTCCAGGACATCCAGCTTCTCCCCTGCTCTCAGCACACGTGCTTTGGCTCCAGGAATGGTTCTGTGCTGTGGTTCTGGCCAATTAGCTCGTGCGTCCCCCAGTCACTGCCATGGGTTTGGTGATGAGAACAGGCCCCAAATAATAGAAGGAGGGCCGTTGCTGGGTCTCCTGGGAAAGAGATGTGAGTGTGGGGAGGGGCCAGTCTGGACCTGCTGCCGCACCTTGCCCCTCGGTGCAGCTGACATAGAAGAGGGGAAGTAAGGACATTAACAAAGAAAAATGAAGTCTGTGAGCCACTGCATGATCCCCTTGATCAAGACAGCCCTGAAGGTAATCAGATTTCAGGGCCTTTCATTTAACTGAGCCCAAATATTCCATTTTTGTATAAATTAGTTTGTTTGGGCCTCCTATGTCTTACAAACAAAAACTATCTAATTTATGGATATAGTCATTTTACTGAGAGGGGCTACCATGTTATGCCCATGTTGAGCCTTATAATCCACTGGGCTCTGGTCCAGCAAATAGGAAAAATGGGCTGCCGAAATTGGAGGGTAGAGATGGTAACCGTCCCCAGAACCCTTTACATCAGTTCACCCACAACTTTCTACCCATCCCTGCCCATGACGGTATCCTCCTGCCCCAAACAGAGAGAAAATGGACTTAAATGGCTTTTATATCTCAAGCAGCAAACATTTATTATGGCCATAAAATGATTTCCCAGAGACTCTAGCCAGGCATGAGTCCTTTGTGTCCTGAATTTACCAATCAGTGGCAATTTGCTAAAATAATCATCTTTATGTTTGCTGCTAATAATCTTCCTTTGGGCTGTTACAACCAAATGGTTGGTCAGTTCTAGTAATGGCCAATTTTTCGGGGATTATTGCTAAAATGATTAGGCACATCATGATTTCCCAGAGCACATTCTTTGGAGTTGATCCATTAGCAAATAAAAAGGCTTCTGGGCTGATTTGGAAAGTGGGGGATGCTTATCAGAAAAGGTAAATATATGTCATCATGTCTATTTTTTCTTCCTTAGTGAAGTCCTAGCTTTCCTTTTTTTCCTGCCCCTTATTAGTTCATTGCTTAGTGACTAGACAGACCGTTTCCTTGCTTGCTCTAAGTCCTTCATTGTGGCTGATGAGCCTGGGAAACATTTTACAGTAAACTAGATGAATCAATTAGTCTCTTTTTAGGAAGTATCCATTTTTGAGGTCCTTGGATGAGACAGGCACTAGCCTAGGAATTTTGTACAATATCACATTTAATTCTCACAGCAAAGCCTTAGTCTTCAGTTGGCACATGAGGAGCTGAGCCCCAGAAAGCAGAAAAGGCTAATTCACTTATTGCGATCATACAGCTAGTCAATGCATGGTCCACATTTGAATCTGGTGTTCTTCCTACTACACTAGGAAGCCTGCCTTTCTCATTCAGCTTCACTCACCCAGGTGCCCACTTGTGCCGGGGCCAAGCATGGCACCTGAGAGCCCAGCTCCAAGGTGAAGGCAGGTCAGGACACTGGCAGGCAGAGCATGGGAAACCACAGGAATGGCGGTCCTGGTTTGCATGTGGCCGTCTGGCTCCCACCCAATGCCACAGTGTCTGATGCAGACTCTGAGCTTTCCACCCCAGCTCCTATAGCTGGGGAAGCAGGTGAAACAGGGAGATAGAGAAAGGGACGTTAGGGAGAGCATTCCGGGCAGAACTTGATCTGAGAAATGCTTGGATCTTCCAAAAGAAATGGAAGAAATGTCTTCTCACTGCCACTGTAGTAGGCATTTTGTAGAAGGGATCCACAGGCCCCAAGCTGAGGGTAGGAATAAGTGACACCTTGATCCTTTCCTTTGGCACTGCGTGAAGACAGGAGCAAGTTGGGACATAAATGCTAGTGTTAGAAAAAAATGAATAATGGTGGAGGTAGACATTGTCTAATTTTTATAGACTGAA
Source organism: Mormoops blainvillei (assembly GCA_004026545.1). Classification (NCBI taxonomy): domain Eukaryota; kingdom Metazoa; phylum Chordata; class Mammalia; order Chiroptera; family Mormoopidae; genus Mormoops; species Mormoops blainvillei. Next base: position 96,709 of record PVJD01000252.1, read on the forward strand.
CAGCATTTCGGGCCAAGCTGGTCATTTATGCAATTATAATATTACCTCTGACATCAGGATTAGGCAAGCCATTCTGAAGTGGATCAATGTGAGCACTAGAAAGAGATCCTTACATGACACAGAAACTCGATGATGAAAGGGAAGAAGATCCCAACTGAATCAGAATAGACACGTCTCCAGCCACACCTGGCAAAATGTTTCCCAACGAATTAGTGTGAAGGCTTTGGTAACTACTAGCTGTGCTGCACTGTACTTTTCTGGGTGTTATATCATTGAAATGTTTTTATACCTTTAATTTTTAAGCTGCTTATTTTTTTTTTATTAACAAAGCTACTACATGTTTGCCTCAAAATGTAGAAATGCAAGAACCTTTCTTATCTTGATAAAGACTGTCCATCAAAAATCACCATCGAATGTCAACCATAATAGTAAAGTGGTGGAGACATTTAAATTAAAGCCCTCAAGGTGATTTTAACAAGCTGGATATACTAATACTTACATTAAATCTTATGTTAAATCTTAGCGAATTGTACAAAGTTCATTCTATGAGATGGACCAATTGATCAAGACTAGCTGCATGGAGAAATTTGTATTGCCCACAACTTGCTGGTTAGAACAGGCCACATGGTGCTGGCTTAAGAACAAGGGGCTGAAAAGTATTCTTCAGTGTCTAAGAAGAAGAGAGCTGGATATAGGTAATTTCAGATGTGTCACTTCTGAAACAAGGCAGGTGAAAGCCAGTACGTACCTTTCATTGCTCTCTTTCCCTGCTGAGATGGCCTTCTGAGCTATGTCTTTCAGATGGTTCAGCCACAGCATGGGGAAGTTTCTGTTAGCCTGGATCCCTGAATAGCAACGTGGAGCAGAGCTGCCCATTGACCTGCAGTGGGAATCTTTGTGAAGTTTTGTTCCTAAAATTCCAGGGTTAATTAGTTTTTGTAGCACAAGAACTCTTCCAGAGACCCAGGTCCAAAGGATCTCTGCAAGTCTGGCGATGGAGGCCTACCTGAAACAGATGGACTTTCTGGTGTATGCAGTCCCTGTCCCAGTGACAGACCAGGAAACAGGTGCCCTGATAGAAAGGGATCCTAGCAGAGATTATTGCTTTTTGAGGTAGTAGCTTTGTGCAACTGCAGTAGGATTTAAAGCAGAAACAAACTTTTTAAGTATGTGATGACTAGGGAACACAGTCAAGGAGTGTTTTTGCAAGTGGGATTTTGCAATGATCTGATGAAGAATTACTTAGTGAATCAGGAACTCAAGGGCTGGGGCTGAGAAAGGTTCATTCAAACAAGTCCACAATAATACTCTATCTACTAAGGTTTGAAAATAACTGGTCTAAATCCTCCCCTCTGGCTAATACAGCATACTTTGGCTACTAGTTCTACCTGAGTCTCTTGGCTGGATTACTGAAAAACAGTTTCCTCCCCTCTTTTTCTCCTCAGCCATGATAACTACTTAATGAACCTAAGAAAAATGATTATCACTGTGAGAAAAGACGTTCTTCAGGTGAACGTGACTAGTCTCAGATATGCTTGCATTGGGACATATATCTCTTTTCCCTGATTATGCAGCCAGATAAACCACATCCCTAGAGTGGGTTCTCACCAATGTTTGGGTAGCTGACCAGGTGAGTCACTGACTGCAGCTGGTGAGACTGTATGGGGCTTGTGTGTACCAAGAGCCACTGACTCTTCCTCAGGTGAACCTACTCCCTTTTCCTAGGCTGGAAGCTGTCATGGGCTCCAACCACAGAGGAAAGCCCAAGTTTCTTCACCTCTTCTGTCACCTTCAGTCATCGCCTGCGATGTGCCAGATACTTTGTCTGAATTGGTGTCTGAAGCTGGGCTTTGTGTCTGACCTCGAGGCCTCTCGGTGTACCGTAGAGCTTGCCCAGTGAATCACTGTACTTTGTGTCATAATGGACTTTCGAAAATTAAGTGAAAGTAGAACTACTTCCCAAGAGATGGAAAACCTTTTCAGATTTTGTTCACCTCCTGGCACATTGAAAACAAAACTGACCTAAATGAAATCACTGCAAAATACGAAGCCCGTACAAATATTAAGATTACCAGTCAGTCAAGAAGCTTCCTTATGAATTCTTCTTTTTGTTCTTCAAGCTAATCCAGTGAGATAGGCAGGGCAGGGAGGGTCCTGATTTTACAGATGAGGAAACTGGGGTGCACAAAAGGGGCAAGCATTTTGCTAGGGGTCAGATCCCCTACAGTGAGTAGCAGGTGCCTCTGATCTCCTGATTTTAAATTACAATCATTTTGCATGTGAAAAAGTGGAGGCTCCTACCCAGAGCCTTGGTGTAAATCCCAGCTCTGCCACTTACTAGCTAACTGATGCTGGAATATTTTCCTAATCTCTCCGAGCCTTCAGCTTCTTCTCTTGTATAATGGCTATAATATCTTTCTTGTAGGGCAATTGGGAGTTTAAATGAGATGAAATGAGATTACTTTTTTCCCCTTTTGAAAGAGAGGAAGAGAAGCATCAATGTGTGGTTGCTTCTCACATTGCCTCTCACGCGCCCCCTACTTGGGACTTGGCCCGCTACCCAGGCATGTGCCCTGACTGGGAATTGAACGAGCAATCCTTTGGTTTGCAGGCCAGCACTCAATCTACATTGCCACACCAGCCAGGGTCGATTACTTTTTAAAGTACCCAATGTAGTGGTCATTCATGCAGCTAAACATATGATACACAGGTCAGCCTCCCAACAAAGAAAGATCTGGCCCCAGCAACCAACAGTGCTGAGGCTGAGGAACCTTGCTCGGGAGCAGTGCCGATGTCCATCCTGACATTTTGAGGTCTTCCCTAGGAATTCTACCATAATTGGCACACTCCATTAACACATCTAGAGCTAGCTCCACTTATTTTTCAGTCCTCTGACTTTGGCTAGCAAAGCGGGGAACACGTGATGTGAATGAAAGTTTCTCAAGCGTGTCTCCGTATTTTCATTTGTGTAGATGTGATAACACTGCCTTAGAGGGAGTGTGTGAGCATTAAGTTAGAAAATGCATGAGTCACTTAGCAGAAGAACAGACTAAACACATGCCACTCCAGGACTCTGGACAATGGCGGACCATGCCTAGGCTCAGGGACTCTGAAGATGTTGCTGCTGACCCACACATAACAGACCCAACAACCCACGGCATGGCCAGCCCGTTTGCACCACCTCTGATCAGTTCCAAAACATTTTCATCACCCCAAGAGGAAACCTCATACCTATTGGCAGCTGCTCCCATCCTCCAGCAACTATTAATCCATTTTTGTGTTTTTGCTTTTGTTTTTGGTCTCTTTGGATTTGCTTGTTCTGGACATGTCATACACAGACTTCTCTGATATGTGGTCTTTTGTGTCTGGCTTCTTTCACGTAGCATCAGGTCTTCAAGGTTTATCCACATCATAGAATGTGTCAGTACTTCATTCTTTTTGTGGTTGAATAGTATTCCATTGTGTAGATAGATATTTTAAGGTAAATAATACTTTAATGCAGTGTTTTAAAAAAGAGTGCAAAGTGATCCATAATGAACAAAATACCAAAATTTCAGATGAACACGGAGTCAGTGTTGTTGCGATGAGCTGAATGGGAACCTGAGGGGAAAGGAAAAATCAGTTGCACCCATACTTTGTTGATATTTAATTTGATCTTGTTAAAATGTTGATACTTATTGTGCAAAGGATTGTCAGTCTTTTTTCATTTATAGAATTTCATATTCTAGATAAGAAGTCTTTAGTGGATATCTGTCTGTGTCCATCTTTATCTGTCTCTTGTTCTATCTATCTCCCTACCTTTCTATATGCTATTACTCCATTCTGTGTATTATTCTTCTACTAAATTAATGATCTCTTTGGGTGAATAGAAATTCTTTACTTTAAAGAAAGCCAGTTTATCAATTATTTTCTCAAATATTGATGACCTTTGTGTCTGGCTTACTATTTTCTTACCTTAAGGTCATGAAGACATGCTTGCTCTTTTGTTATATTCTAAAAACTTGACTGTTTTAAACTTTACATTTAGGTTGACAACCGACCTGGAAATTATGTTTGTGTATGGTACCAAGTAGGAGTCAAAATTCAACTTTTTCAACTAATTGATCCACTACCATTTATTAAACAAACCATAGTTTTCCCCATGGCATAGCTATTTATACATATATTTATATGATCTATCTGTAGGTTTATATATATTTTATACACACACACACACTTGCACACACCATATATATGTAGATTTGTTTTGGGACTCTATTATGTTTCATTGATTCCTTTGTTTATCTTTGTATCAATAACTATGTTTAGTTATCATACATTTAGGATAAGTCTTGGTATCTTGTAGAGTAAGTCCTCCAACTTTGCTCTTCTTCAGAATTGTTCTGGCTATTTTTAGCACTTTGTATTTCCATATAAATTACAGAGTCAACTAGTCAATGTACACAAACAGCTTGTTGGAATTTTGATTGGGATTGCTTTGAATCTATAGTTTAACTTGGGAAGAATTACTATCTTAGTATTTTTCATCCTTTTACTTTCAATATTTAATGATTTATAGAATAGATGTATCTCTTGTAAGCAGCATAAGATATTTTATCAGTTTGACAATCCTTGGATTTTAATTTGGATGCTTGAATATTTATTTCATTTATATTTAATATAATTACTGATGTGTAATTATGTTACACATATATTGAGTTTTAATTTGCCATCCTGCTATTATCAGTTTCTATTCTTCCCACCTATATATTTATTTATTTATTTGGATTAATCAAGCATTTCTTAATTATTCATTCCCATAGGCTTGTTAATTATATATTACTTCACTTTTATTTTAGTGCATACACAAGAGATCAAACCATACATCATCAACTGATTAGAGTTCAGTATAAATAAGTATTTTTCCAACTTCCAGAAAGCATGAAGAACTTAGGACACTTTAACTCTATTTTCTCATACATGATGTTATTGTTTTCATGTTTGTTAACTGACAGAAGACATACTTGTTATTTTATATAGTTAATATGATTTTAGAATTACCCACATACCCCCTCTTTCCACCATTTTTCATCCCTTTATCCATTTCTGATCTTCTGCCTAGGATGATATTCCTTGTGCCCGAAGCCTCTCTGGTAGCATTTCCCTTAGTGTGGTTCTGCTGGGGGCTGTTTTCTCAGTTTACCTTTTCTGGGAATGTGTGTTTTTCTTTCAATAATTTAAAGATGTTCATGCTTGGAAGTATAATTTAAGTTTTGCCATTATTTTCTTGCTATTTTTAATATTGCTATTATGTGGTCTTTTGAATTTCGCCTTTTCGGTCAGCCGTCATAGTTACTACTGCTCTTTGAAGATAATGTGGCTGTTTCGCTTTACAAGCTTTCAGATTTTGTCTTTATCTTTGGTGATATTGTAAATTGGATTGTATTTCTTAATTTTATTTTCTGATTGTTCATTGCTAGCTTTTAAGAGTACAACTGATTATTTATGCTGATTTTATATCCTGCAACTTTGCTGAACTTGTTTATTAGCTCTAATTGTGTGTGTATGTGTATTCTTTAAGTTTTTCTCTATATAAGATAATGTCACCTACAAATAGAGATAGTTCTACTTCTTGCACTTTAATCTGGATGACATTTGTCTTCCCTGCCTATTGGCCCTGGTTAGAACTTACAGTATGGTGTTGAGTAGAAGGTGTGAGAGCAGATAGCCTGGTCTCATTTCTGATCTTAGTGAAGAAGCTTTTAGTTCACTGTTAACTATGATGTCCGCTGTGGGTTTGGTAGATACCCTTTGTCAGGTTGAGGAAATTTACTCATGTCCTTAATTTGTTGAGTGTTTTTGTAATAAATAGGTATTGGATTTTGCGAAATGCTTTTTCTGTATTAACCGAGATGATTATTTTTCCTTCATTCTGTTAATATAGTATGCTGCATTCATTGATTTTTATTGTTGAACCACCCTTGCATTCTTGGGATAAATCCCTCTTGGTGTATAATCTCATGGTGTATAATCCTCTTAATCTGCTGCTGGGTATAATTTGCTAGTATTTTCTGAGGTCTATTTATCTTTGGATTTTTAGTAGTTGTATTATGATATGCCTAGTTATGTTTTTCTTTGTGTTTCTCTTCCTTGGGTCCATAATATCTTTTTTTTTTAAATATATTGTGGCTTGAAGTCTTTGATTATGTTTAGAAAATCCTTAGCTATCATCTCTTTATGTATTTCTTCTGCATCTTTCTCTGTCTCCTTTCCCTTTTAGTCTCCAATTATGCATATATTAGACCCATTTCCCATACCTCATAAGTCTCTTACATTCTTTTATGTATTTTTCGTTCTTTAATCTCTCTATATTTCAGGCTAGTTAGTTTCTGATAACTTCTAGTTTCTACAAGTTTCTCTCTTTCTCTGTGTCTAAACCATTGATAAATATATCTACTGAGTTCTTGATTTTAGCAATTGTATTTTTTAGTTCTAGAATTTTCATTTCATTACTTTTATAAATTTCTGTAGCCTGGTGAAATTTTGTCTTGTTATGATCATCTTAAAATCTCCTGACAACTTCAGTGTTTGCTTCATTTTTATTTTTTTTTTTCGTTTCGTGTCTCATTTGCTTATTATTTAGTCCTGTCTTTTGCTAGCCCTGACAGTTTTTTATTGATTGCCAAACATAGACATTATATTGCAGTATGTGTAGAATTATTGAAAGTCTAGATGAGGATTCAGCTCTGGTCGGCAGATGAAGGAGGATTGTGGTGTTTCCAGCCTGAGATTCAGCCCTGGAAGGGGCCGGCCTGCTTCCTCTTTGTCCTATCTGTATAGAAAGTATAGTTTTCTCAGAGTCCTAATGGGAAACCTGGTGAGTCGGCCTCAGCTCAGCCTCCGTATAGGAAACCGAACTCCAAATTTTGTCGCCCTGGGAGTCCGAGACAGCTGAAAGCTGTGTCTCTTCAGCCTGCTGCCTGCTATTCCTTCTTGGCCCTTCTTGGTCTACGCAGCTTATTAATTGGCAAATCTCTCCTGGGGATAAATAGCTCAGACTTTTAGGCTTTGTTCTCTCTGGTTCTCTTTGCAAGATTTTGGAACCGCAAGTCTTGGATACTTTAGGAGCCCAACCTTCAGTTTCTCTCTCCCTTAACCCAAAAGGCTGTAAAAAGCTCTGTTTACCTTGTAATCTGTCACAACTTGGCTTCTCACTCTCTCTGCCCAGGATTCTTACAGATTGGTAAATGCCCCCACAGGAATATAGGTTGTTATGCTTACTTCATCATAGCAAGTAAGACTGTTTCGCGTACTTCAGTGAGTTCTTCTTTTCAGGCCTTGGCCCTGTCGATTTGGCTGCCCTCATAGCTCTTTAATGGTACTCAGGTTTTCTCGTCATTCTTGGCGAGGGGGCTGTTCACTGCAGGTTAGTCTGCAGTTACTACAAGCAGAGCCTTCGTAGGGCCGCTCTGGACTCTGCGTCCATGAGTGTGAGAGGACTGACCAGGGTGAAATGACCACAGACAGGGCTTAGGGGAACTTCCTCCACATCCATCTCTGTGGCCACTTGCCCTCAGGCTCTTACCACACCTCACTGCCTGTCAGTTTCTCAGCTTCAGGTCTCTGGCTTCCAGAGAAGGACCTCACCCTTTGGGACTAGAATATCAGTGTTACACTAAAAGTATGAGCAATAATATGTGATTATATTTTAAAATATAATGTTCTTGTTGATTAAAGATCCATCCTAAAAGACTTAGAGATTAAATGATAAGTACCTAAAATTTGCTTTAAAATTTCTGGTTTAGTGAGGAGAAAATGTGTCATATGTTGATATTTATTAAGGCTGGGTGATGGATACTTGGTGGGCCATATTAATGTTCTATGTGAGAGTTTTTGGATAGTTCCATAATAAAAAAAATTCACCGTATAAGGAGAGTCATAATCATGAAAAATATATACCCACTCCTACAGGATAACAATCACAATTTCTAGGCTCTTATACAGAGATCCATCTGTACCCTTATTCCTCCCCTGGTCATGCCATGCTCCCGATCCCTTCCAAATGCAGATACATTTGCATATTATCATTTCTTGCTTAATACCCTTAAAAACACAATTCAGTACCCACTGTATTTATTATTAAGACAGTGAATTACAGAAGAGTTCGAAGGAGAATTTATAAGCTGCTGGAGGTGCAACAGAGCTCCCTGGGGAGTTTCCAAATGACCACATTCCATAATGGCACAAATAAATACCCCCCAACCCCAAGGCCTTTATCGCATTATGAAAACCACTCCCATCAGAATCGGTACTAACCCTCACTGATTGTTGTGTGCAAAGCATCATGCCAGATGCTTTGCCTGGGCTACTTCAGCTAATCCCCCAGCAATCCTGTGATTGATATCATGTATTGTTCCTTTGTACAGCTGGGGAAACTGAGGTTTAGAAAGCCTAAATCACTAGAAACAAGGTAACAGCTACCAGACACCTAAATCAGAATTTCAAACATCGGGTGTCTGACACCAGGGCTTGACACTTGATTGATAGAACCGTGGTTTTCAAACTTGAGCATATACCTGGAGGGCTTGTTAAAACACACACTGATGAGCCTCACCCCCAGAGTTTCCGATCTGGGGTGAGGCCCAAGAATTTGCACTTCAGCAAGTTCCCAGGTGATGCTCAGGCTGCTTGTTTAGGGACCACCCTGGGGGAAACTGCGCTAGATATTACTATTGGGAAGCAGTAATGTTATTTGTTGCCCCCAGATATGTAAAATCATCTTGGTGGCTCCTTCTAGGTTTTGGGGAGACAGGGACTCTGCAGTATTGAGGGTGGAATAAATGACCCATGGCTTTGGGTGCTCTCATTCATGGAGCGGGCCCCCTCCGGTAACTGCCGTGGGGCCAGAAGGGGACTGGCCCTTCCCTCGCAAGCCCGGAATGTACTCTGAGTCCTTCCTGTTGGCTGTAACATGTGGCCAGCTTCATTGCAGCAACACATCAGAGGGTCTCTGGTTATGAATCATGGTGATAATAAATTCTTTTTAGCACCTTTTCAGGGTTGCAGTGCTGGGCACGTTAGGGCCTTTCCTGGAGAGGCCCCGAGTGCAGTCTGAGTAAACCTATGAATCTTTCCTCCTTTCCTGACCCCACCTGCCAGCCCAGCCTAGTCCCGCACTCTCACTCCTCTAGTCCCACAGCTCCTGCTGAATCAGAATCTTCATTGTAACAGGATCCCTGAGTGATTCATTTGCACTTCACGGGTTCAGAGGACTGGTCTGTGGTAAGGAGAGAAAGCCCTGGAGGCTGGGTTCGCATTCTAGAGCTGCCTCTTATCAGCCGTGGGGACCTGAGCAAACCGCTTGCCTTCACTGGGCCTGAGTGGCACATCTGTTGAATGGGCGTAACAACACTAGTTTCCTTGTGGCCTTGTGAGGTTCAAACGTGTGAACACATGTAGATTGCCTTCCGCGATGCCTGGCAAATGGTAAGTGCTCAAAATTATTAGTGGTTATTATTATTATTTCCCACATCCCTCTGACTTCCCATAAGGCCATAAGGAAAAGAAGGAAAATTCACTGAAGACCTAAATAGACACCGTGCCCTTGTGTTTCCGCCCCCACACCTGGTAGCTGGGCGGTGGACGCTGGCCGGCCTCAGAGCAGTCCCTTCCTGTGCGGGGGTCCTTCCAAGGGGCACTGCTGACGTGGGTAGCGTGGCTTTCCTCTTAGCTGCCACGCCACAAGGCCCAAGCTTCCTGAAGCTGAGGACACCAGCCAGACGGAGAGAACCACCCTTCCCTGGCGCTGAGTCATGCCATCTCTATTCAGACAGGGATCAAGGCAGGTGGGAAGCTCTGCGGGCCTAGCGGAGGTGCCCCGGGCAAGGGATTGGGTGACTCATGCTGTAACATGAGTCATGCTTATTACATAAGGGCAGATCAAGAGCATTCAAATGCCACACAAGCCCAGATCTGTCCCCACAGACAGGGAAAGGGGGTGTCAGGGGGAGACTTGCCCAGAGACACTTCCTGGAATCTCCAAAACAATTTGGCCCACTTGTCATAGGTCCCCTTTTTTATGTATGCCCAAGGATTGTACCATCTCTGCCATCATCGTTATTATTGATGTGGTTACAATTTGAAACCGACAGAATAATTACTTCTCAGGACAAGAGAAAAGCTGTAGAGAATGTACTTTAAAGAGACAGAGATTAATTAGCACCCCCCAAAATAGGGATATGGAAAAGCAATAACTTTCTTTAAAGGTATGTGGAAAAAAACCAAAAAACACCACTTAGGTTTTATAATCTAAGATCTTAGATTTTATAATCTAAGTGGTGTTTATTAAAAAGCAACTCAATAGAATGCATACATTTATTTAGCAAGCAAGGTAATGAAGGTCTAAAATCAGTAAGTTAGCAAACTTCTTCCGTTAACACGGTAAAGGTGGAGGGGGAAGAATACACACACTCCCACACGACGCAGTCAGAAAACCACTAGATCTTTGGAGGCCAGTTGGCCTTAGAAAGATTCGTGGTGTCTGACTGTCTGGTTTTATGCTCAAGACATAACTTGAAACAACAAAGATATTTATGAAGAGAAAGTGTTTATTAAATTATTACCTATAATAAGAGAGTATTAAAAGCACCCTTAAACCTGCTGGTCGCAGGTTTTGAAAAGTCCTCAGCACCATAGAAACTGCTATTGTTAAAATACTGGATAAAGTAACAAACCATAAAACAAGATTTTTTTTTTAAGCCCGAGGGCCAAAGGTGCATTAATAACAATGACAGAAGTTTGTGCCACTCTGAAAAAAATCCAAATGTAAAAGACAAGAATGAAACATTAAAAGGTTACTTGTAGTTACCAGGATTCAGCGAACATTTTTAGCTCTTGGGTAAATTTTCAAAATGTTCTGTACTTAACATTGTATTTATAATATAAATAAATACCAATTAATATATTATAAATTAGTGAACATGTTTATATAGAACATGAATATATAATATACAAGTACATGATATATATAACATATGTCATATAAACTGGTTCGATATAATATGCAGCAAGCTATAACATTAAACTTGAAGGCAGGCACCCTGTGTTTAGTGCTTTGGAGCCATCCAAGTCCTGTTCTGCATCACATTCTCCTCTATATTTACGTGCAAATGGTGACCAGCAAACGAAAATTAGCTGATTTGTAACTTGAGTCCAGTGAACTTCAGAAGAAAACTGTATGGGTGTGGATTATGCACTATATTAATCCCTCTGGATTAGATAGTTCTGTGTACAGAACTACCAATTCACTTCCCTGTTGTTGCCTGAGCCAAGTACCAGCTTTTACTTGTAGTTAGTTATAGGTCTTTCAACTTCACAGTAGGTAAATCAGGTGGCACCTGAGTTGGTACCCATTCCCTTTTATCTTTTTTTTTTCACCCCTTCAATAAATGTCAATGAACAGGGTTTTTTCCTGGGACATAGACTATCTATATCATGGGCAAGTGGCAAGTTGACTCAATGCCCAGTGCAGAGTTGTGGAGCTCCAAATCCACCTGAACGTCAATAAGACTGAGGTCTTAGGCCCAAGATGTAAAAGAGAGAGTTCCCCACACCCATGTAACCTCCAAAAACCCATGTTATAAGAAGAAGAGCATGAGCTGAACAGATTCCTACACCCCAGTACATCAGTCTGGTTGAGCTTCTGATTGGGCTAAGGAGTGGGGACTGTGAAGGACACTCACCACTAGTCTTGAGGCGCAAAGTGCTTCCCGAGCCCTGCCCCGGCCTGCCAGCAGTGCCAGATCCATTTTACCGGGGGCGCCTCGCTTCCATTGTCTTCCAAGCGGCTTGAAAAACTGCAGCCCCGGGGCCAAATCCAGCCCGCCGCCTGGTTTTTCTTTTTTGTCTCGAGCTAAGAGTATGTTTGTTTGTTTTTTTAACACAATGGTTTTAAATGCTAATATAAATATGTACCCATTAGTCTTCGGCCTGCCTTTCGGCCTCCATTTTGCCTAAAACATTTACTCCGTGGGGCCTTAAGGAAGCATTTCCTGAAGAGTTCCATTGTTACCACCCCCTACCCAAGCTCTTATTTCCTGTTGCACCAGCACGAAACTCCTTATTGGCGTCCCTGTTCTGCTCTGTCCCCTCCCCACATTTTTTCTGCACACAGAAGTCAGAATGCAAATCAGAGCATGATTTCCCCTTGCTTAGAGACTTCCAATAGCTTCTAGGAAAAAAAATCCAGCTCCTACCTCGCTCTTCGAGTCTGAAGTCCTTGCCTATCACCGACTCTCCCATTTACTCCCTGAGCCCCAACCTCCCAACATTTCATCTTTCTCACGTTGAGTCTTTGAACATAGCCCTAGAATATAAAGGGTGACATCATATTCCCCAGAATGGTGTTTGGCACTTAATAAGCACTGAATAAATATTTAATGACATTAATGACCTTAAATCTTCAAAGCAACCCTGTGAAGCAGGATTTTTTTAAATCATCATTTTACAGATGAATACAAAGAGGTTCGGGAAGGAGGGAAAAACCCAGTATGTAGAACTGGGTTTAGGAATCAGGACTCCCTGACATTCCACTGCATTATAGGCTCTTCATGCAAACATTGCAGCTTTCTTCTGCTAAACTGCATAGGACAAATCATTGCATCTGTGAAAATATCTTCCCTTATGTATCAGAGGCATCGGCTCAGTGCGCCCTCTTCCTGGCTGTTGTGTGGTTCTAAATGACTCAAATTGAAAGTTCTCCAGTGTCTGGGAGACAGACACTGTTTTCATGCTGGAATTTTCCCATGTACCTACTGCCTAGTGGGGGACGTACAACACTACCTTTCCATTCTCTGCCCTCCCAGCTGGGAAGCATGAGACCAGCCGTTCTGACCAGAGGTCTGGACTCCTGCTGCTTTTTGCTGATGTCCAGCTGATTCTTTGAGCTGTAGTAGGTTCTTTGATTATGGGTTGGTGCAGGGAGTTGGGGTTGGGGATTTGATACATTATTTTGCAGCCTTACTGTCTGTGTGGACCATGAGTCCATTACGGGGTCTTCACCACTAACCATAGCCTTTCCCAAACTCTAATTGTTTCTACTACTTTCATAAATGTTGCTCTGCTTACTTAATTAGCTCACTTTTTTTTAACTTGTAATTTTGAAAAAGTTATCAAAAAGTTCTAGGAATTCTCCATATATATATTTCATGAAAATTTTCTAAATGTTAACATTTTATTAAATTTACATTATTATCTTTTTCATATATAAATGAAAGAAAAATTTTGATATGTGATTTCTAAGTTTCTTATATATACATATATGTAGATCTACAAACACATGTATGTATATATGTACAATTTGTTTTCTGAGCAGTTGGAAAATACATTGTAGACAAGAATATGCATTTATTAAAATGAAAGACATTCTCACAAAACAGAAGTCATCTCACAAAATCATCAAAATTAGAGTGAAGTATCAAAATTAGGATGAACTAGTCTAGGCTCATATTAGGCTCTTTCAGTCTCAGCTCTGGAAGCAGCGATTTCTTTAAGGAGTCCTGGATTCTTTGAAAGGATAATGACATTTGAAAACCAAGATCTGGATGACAGGTAACTCATTGTTATGGGGATGTCATTGCTTTTAGGCCATCCCAATGGACACAGCTACAAAATATATGTATGATACATATGTATATGTATACATGCACATACACATTCATATACCCAAACACATCTGTATCTAATTCTGTCTCTATCTGTCTATCTAATGAATCATGAATGCACACCAATACCTTGAATTCCAATCCCACCTACAAGGTTCATACTGATCTGGCCCCTTTCCACATTTATTTCTTCCCTCCATGACTATGAGAAACCATGGTCTCATTGTCCCCAGTATATTTACTTATTTCATCAACCCTGTAATAAAGAGAAAGTGGTTTCAGAGCTGTTAATCCATATAGATCACTGTGTGGAGGGTAAACCTACTAACTGGATTCGGTATTTGCATACAGATATTTTTGTCTTTGGGCGGAGGGATATCATCCGAATACTGTGCTTATTATTTGGGCTTATTCTTCATTCTTCTTTCGATGTGTTCATGTTATTCATTTGAAACAGAGTTAGTTCATATATTGCTCTTTGTATTCCATGTTAGGATTTTTCCTTCTTATCAATGTTCTTAATGTAAATCATCAACATGCTTCCAAATGTCACAACTCTATAGTCATCCTTGGAGAAGTGGATCCATCCTGGATGCCACCCTGCCTACATTCAGCCACCTTTCCCACCACCCCCTAGGTAACCATGCTCATTAGTTTCTGATTTATCTTTCCTGTATTATTTTTTTGGTGAAAAAAAGATATATATGTATTTTCTTGTTTTCCTTTTTTCTTACACACAAGGCAGCATATTATAAATAGTCCTTGTACTTTGATCTTTTTTTTACTTACTAATACCTGGAATCATTCTTCATCAGTGAATAGAACTCATCTTTGTCTTTTTGTTCGGCGACATCGCACTCTACTGTGAGTGGATGTACCAGGGTTGACTCGATCACCTTCTGTTTACGGACCCTTACGTTGTTTCCCGCATTTGCAAACTGCAAACAGCGCTGCAATGACTAGAATGGTGCGTGTGCACTTTCTCACCATTGGAGATACACCTTCAGGGTAAAGTCCTTGAAGTGACATTGTTGGTCAAATGCTAAATGCATGCATTATTTTATTAAATATTATCTAATTGGTACAAGGGTTGTACCAGTTCATATTCCTACCAGCAATGTATGGGACTGCCTAATGCAGTTTATTTTTTAAAAACTTATAAAGACACCTTTTAAAATAAATGTATCATTAAAATGATTGAAAAGAAAACACAATGTCTAGAAAAAGAAAGTAACCTGGAAAATAAATGCAATATTGACCAAAGGTGAATTTGTTTTACAGCAGTGGCTACTGACTGCCTCAGCCCTGTGTCTGGAATCTTACAACTCTGTTAAAAAGAGAAATTAGCAAATGCTTAAGAAATTTTTATCAACCAGAGTCAAGGTCAGACTTTCTTAGTACCTAAGCAGAAGTTTTAAAAGGGGTTAAAGGGCAATAACATTGTCTCCTTGGGATCCATGGTTAGTGTTTGCTCGCTGTGCCATGAGAACCCAGCACATTTCATTCCCTCCACATTCGAGATACACATGGCAGTTGCCATGAGACCAAGCTCCTTGGAAGGTCTAGAAGGCCCCTCACCATCTGCCTAGCTCACATCTTAACCATCACTCTTGCTGCTCCCCATATCTTGCTGGAACTTCCATGTAGCCAAAATCTCATTATAGCTAATGACTGAGGCATTGCCGAAGAGCTCGCCTCATCTTAGGCCTGTGCGCCACGTCGCAGGCAATCCCCCCAACAAGCCAACAACGTGCCAAGGTCTCCCAAAGATGAAGTGGGGCTGGGTCTGGACCGAAATCCTGGTGGTGCTCCTTTCTTTATTTCCCCAGCCCTGAAGCCCCTCCTGAAATGCCTTCTGTCTCCCTGGGCCCAGATCCTTCAGATATAAGCCCAGGAATGAACCTGGATTAGACATACTCCTTTTCTGAAACTAGTGACTGGAGGGGACCATAGGAGAGCTTGTTACCTGCGCTGTGGAGTCCAGTGTGTCAAGCTTTATTGTGTTGGCCAGAGGAGGAAAAAAATTTAGAAAGATTTTTTTTGTTCATGAAGAGATGAAGAAGACTGGGCATACATTGGTCTACTTCCAAAATAGCAACAAATAAAGGGTCCCGTTTCTTTTTTCCTTTTTTTTTTTTTTAATCCCGGTGCGAACACTTATCTACCCAGAAGACGCATTTGCTTTGCTTCTTTCATTTTCCCCTTGAGCCCAGCTCCCGAGGCCCTGGAATGAAAGGGGCCACAAGAAGTAAGGCATCGGCGAGCCAGCCTGCCATTCAGTATCTTTTCTTATACAACAGTTATTTGTAAACTAATCAATAAACTTTTCTTATTTTGTTGGCTCCTTTAGAACTCTTAGCAGGCGCCTGCTGAACCATGAAGAAACTTAAAATAGCAATGATCTCCCTTCCACGCTGCCTCTTTCCCTCGCAGGACCTGCGAGCCAATCTGTGGTGTTTATACTCGAGGCCATATGAAGCTAATCTGTATGGAAATAAAGGATAGTAATATTCAGATTGAGTTTTACTAAGTGAACCTGAGGTTTTTCTGTTCAGCAAAATAGGCCAGGTAAATGCGTTTCTGATACAGAATAAATCACTTGTTTGAAGACCTATATTTCCCTTTAGCCGTTTTGCTTAGATGTGAAGAATTTAGCCCTCTGCATGGACTGTGAAAAGCACAAGTCCCCCCGCCCCTGCCCCTGGCTGAGGTAGTTCCCTGAGCTGATCTCATTTTCTGGTAGGAAATGTTCTGCAGCCTGAGAGTCCTGTTCTCCAGCCTGGGGTTAAAGGTGTCAAGGCTCTTCCCAAAGACCCAAAGGAAAGAGAGGAAAGGAAGAGTCAAATAATTTTATAGAGCACCCATTAAGCCAGGTGCTGAGTTCTCACTCAGGGAATCTCAAATATGAAAGAGTCTCTGGGTCTGAGTAATAGAATGTCATCACACCTTTTTTTTTCTTTTCGGTAAATGCAAAGACTGAAACATGTACAGAAGTGCCACAGGAGAACTTGGGAGGGGACCCACACTGGCAAGGCATGTGGTTGGGCCAACCTCTCTGAAGCACTTGATTCTAGACTAGGTCTTCTTCTTCGCTCATTTATTTAGTCATTAGTTCAGCCAGTATCTATTGAACGCAGGTTTCTCTTTAGGAGTACAGCAGTGGGCAAGACAGGTAAGATCCCTTCTCTCGTGCAGCATATAGTGTTGGTGATCATAAAGCATGACTTGAGATGTGGGGAAGAGGGAAGTGGAAGAAAGGAAAGTCATTCCAGTAGAGGGAACAGCAGGAATGAACACAGGGAGGAAAGAAGTAGCCCAGCTGCACCAAGTTCGTTATTACTCCACTGTAACCTCGGAAGTTGGAAGTGGGGAGACACAAAAATGGAGAGGGACGCATGTCATTAGTGTGTCCAGTAGGGAGTAGAGAAAAATAGAACCTTCTGTCTTTTATTATCCTTCCCAGTAATTCTTCTGTATCTCAGGCAGGGAAGAAAATGAATTTTAGTTTTCTTAGAGCAAAACTTTCCGAGGAGACTCTTCATTTCAGTCCGTCTGGGGCATAAATATGACAAGGGAAGCAAAGCCATGGGCCTGTGCTGTTTGGTCTTGAGAGAAGACCATCGGCCCAGGTCAGCCGCCTGTGTCCCGGTGGCTCACGGACGCGGCGATAGAGCTTGGAGAAGGGTCATGAAGGACAGTAGTGCACTGAGTGGAGAACCCAGCTGCAGGGAAAGAACCTGAACCTGCTCCAACTGGTGAAGCCTGACACAGCAGATGGCAGCCACGAACACCTCTTACTGAATTGTGAGACTTTTTTTCAGGAGGGAAATCAGCTTCTGTTAGCTGATGTTTACACATGCAACCACATGAAACTGCCAAGAGTTGGCCCCTTTTGCTCTGTAAAATTGGCAGTTTCACATGGCTAAAGTAACATGTTGCAGGGGCAGCGTGGGGCTCTCGGTATTTATTATCGCACAGAATCTCATGTCACCTATTTGAGGTGTATATTGTTAAGGTCCTCATTCCATAGCTGAAGAAATACCCGGAGCCATATAACCAGAAGAGCCAGGACGCGGTCCGTTGGGCGACAAGTCTGACTGTAGGACTGAGATGAAGGAGTGCCGTCCTCCTGCCTGGGGCCTGTGGGCCACTGAGAGGAGCCCTGCGGCCCGCGTGGGCCCACTGGGCCCTTTCTACCCTACAAATCGTATTCTCTGTCAACCTGATTATGGGTGTCTCAGTCCCCCGCTTGGCGGGAACTGCAAGGAGCTGGAGGGCAAGACCCAGACATTCTGCCGGAGACCTGGCATCTGCAGAGGGTGGAGGCTAGGCAGAAGTCTGGAAGTGTTTCAGCGATGACTCAGTCTCTGCAGGGGTTTCTGGTAATGACTGCCTCAGCACCTGTTTCCCCCACCTTATCACAGACCCTGTTTTGTCAAGAAGTCTCCCATGACTGAATGGTTAATGTCAAAGCTTG